>OZ038496.1:0-200000 GCA_964036315.1 Acanthosepion esculentum
AGCGATCTTTTACTACTTGTCGTAAATTAAGACGGCTCCTTCCGCTGACCTGACCTTTGGAAGAATTATTGTTACACCAAAATGTCTAGAGTTGTCTGACTCACACACATACACACACGCGCGTTCTCGCACATAATCACAACGAAAAAAAAAACGGAAAAAAAAACGCGAGAAGACAGATTCTCATCTCCGTTGGCAAACACCACAACCTTTTGAGCATGCGCCGATAAAGTCTTTCCTTCCTATTCAATCAATATTGTTTGTACGAATTTCACAATAACGAAATGTTGTAAATATCAACTGACGATGTCTAACTATTATTGCTACGACTCCCGCTACGAAAACTACAGCTTATATTACAAAAAACAATGTCTACTACACTGTGAGAGCAGCCTGATGCTACTTGACGGCATTTTACGGATGCTACCATTCATACTGAATATAGCTTTCACCACCAATTCCAGTGACTATTGTTCATTCTTCTACAACATTTAAAATATGCTGCCCGTATAAAGAGCGTCTGAAACAGTTCCTGATATTCTAGACCAACGTTTCTCAACTGGTGAGCCCGGACGCACTGATGCGCCCTGAAAGGTAGCTAGGTGCGCCTCAAGTTAACAGAAGAGCAATTTATGAATTATTTTTATATTTTAAAAATCTTTATTTATAAAAAAGAAAGAAAAGAAAAAGCTAGAGGCACTAAACACTTGGCTTCCATGTCTAAGTCATGTCTTTGTCATTTGATATTTTAAACTGGATTCCTTAATCTTTAATAAGGAGGGGCTAAACCTTTCTTTGCTTTCCTCAAGACATCACATATAAGGCCTGTCATTCGAAAAGTTACCAAGTCAAATCATGCACAGTTTTCACATAAGCATACTTAAATATACAATGTAATCTGTCTATATTTCTGAGATGAGGTATTATGTACATTATTTGCATTATTCGGACTATTGTCCTCATCTTTGTCGCCATATTTATTACAACGTTTCGGCCTTTCAGTATCTGTCTATATTTCTGAGATGAGGTATTATGTACATTATTTACATTATTCGGACTATTGTCCTTATCTTTGTCGCCATATTTATTACAACGTTTCGGCCGGAGAAAGGTCGGAGCGTACAATGGCCGAAACGTTGTAATAAATATGGCGACAAAGATGAGGACAATAGTCCGAATAATGTAAATAGTGTACGTAATACCTCATCTCAGAAATATAGACAGATACTGAATGTCCGAAACGTTGTAATAAATATGGCGACAATGATGAGGACAATAGTCCGAATAATGTAAATAATATACAATATAATGTTTTAAAAATAAATGCTTATTTCAGGAGTGTTCTTTATTATTTTCCCATTTTCAAATTTCATGACTAATTTTTCTTTAATTACAAATTGAATGTGCTTCCTAGAGTTTTAGTTATTCTACAAGTAACTCCCTGAAGTAAAAATGAACGAGAATTACTATCACTTACATAATTTATTTGCAGAAAAAAAGGTACATTTATAACGAAAACTACGATTAAAAAAAGGATTATCAATTTTCAGGGTATTTGACGAATGTCATTCTCTGGCAATCTGTCGTTCTGGTGTTGGTTAATTTGTAATTTAATTTGGCTAAACGAATGATAATAAAAAAAAAAACTGTAATCGAATGCGTTCCCAGAAATCTTCTCTCTTCTAAAATATTGTCCCGAAATGAAGGCTTTTTGGTTCGGCCTCACATTTACGAAACTTAACATCAGCCAAATTGATGGAGGTCATTGAAAGTAGGAAAATTAACGTCACGTTACTCTTTCAAGTTAGGAAATCCCACCGTCCTTAAAACTGAGTATTTGAGGTGATGTTTTCTTACCTGTGATTGAACTCCAGCTTCTGTCACCGAAAGTAAGTTACTTCCTCCAGGAACCAGCCGGCTCCATGTGGATTGCCATAACGATGCAAGGGTCTGACACTGAAGAATATTTCTGAAACGAAGCGGGAAATTAGCCGATGTTAAATTACCGAAGGGAATTGCCGAGATTTATACAGAAGGATAATCCTGTCGATGTTATTGATATTTAATCAGCTTAACTAAGACATCGGTCACCTTGGGAGAATCAACTGGAGAATAATTATGGTCCACCGGTCTTTCAAGTGACCCAAGTCTATCTGTCTGCTTTGAAAACCAGCATTCGCGGTACTGAATTTTTAAAAATTAAGCTACTAGTGGCAGTATAATATACGCAGCTGCTTCAGCCACTTGATAAGGTCGTTTTATATCAGATTTAAGTCATCGAGCCAAGAGTTTGCTTCTAATAAACTATTCCAGGTGGCCAATGTCGATTTTTATTCTCTGGTATGCTTTACCTTAACCCGTTCATGCCCACGGCCTCAAAATAGGAGGGTGGGCAATAATGCTTTATCAGTAGAAACTTATAATTAATAGCAGATATTTTTGTTTAGAAAACTATAATTCTTTTAGAAACCTATAATTAATACCTGATTTTTTAGCTACCTGTAATTGATATGTTTTTTAGAAGCCTATAACTAATATATTTAAAATAAAATAAAAACTACAATTAATTTATCATTTTACAAGCCTATAATAAATACTGGCTGTTATCTTTTAGAAACCTACCAGTTTGTTTTTAAAATCCGATAATTAATACTGGATATTTTTAGGAACCTATAATTATTCTCGATTTTCTTGAGAAGCCTATACCATATTATATTGAAACACCAGTTGTCGATCTACGATCACCGAAGTTAACCAACGTCGAGCCTGGTCAGTACCTAGATCGGTGGCCGCTTGGGAATAACAACACTGTAAGCTTAAATGTACGGGTGGTGTAATGGATAATGACTCGGAATTAAAAATCATTCGGAGCAGAAACAAAATATGCAATTTTGTAGTAGTAACTTGCATGTTCTAATGTAACAGTTAATATATATATATGTGTGTGGGGGGGGATATGTAGCAAAATAAGAAAGAACACGTTAGGTAAATAATCCGGAGTTCTTTAGCATTTTTATTTTTTATTTTTAAAAAACACTGCTCCATACAGAAGTAGAGCTTAAATTATAATTATTTTTAAAAAATATGATTCCTTCGCTACATAAGAGTTCTCATGTTTCAAAAACGAGAGCCGAAACCCTCAATATACAACGCGAACGTCATACCAACTGTACTATGGGACTCGGTGACGAAGAAGACATAAGCTAGTATCGAAGCGATCCGGGTTCGATTCTCGGTAGTGGATGTGCACTGCTGATGAGTCCCAGATAGGACGAAACGGCCGTCCAGTGCTTTCTGCATTCTATTGAGGATTCTAAGCTCGACGAATTATTATAAAATTAGCCTAAATCCCCAAATCAATTACTTATATATATAATTACTTATATATATATATATATATATATATATATATATATATATATATATATATATATATATATATATATATTATGAAATGGACTAAGTCCGACAATTTTTTTAATATTTTTAATATATATATATATATATATATATATATATATATGTATATATATATATATATATATATATTATATATATATATATATATATATATATGTATATATATATATATATATATGTGTGTGTGTGTGTGTGTGTGTGTGTGTGTGTGTGTGTGTGTATCTGAAAATTCAGTTATAAAATATATCTGTAAATAAGATATAAATAAGAAAAAAAAGAAAAGGCAAGAGTGTTTACACCTCTCTCATATACATATATTCTTATTACTTCAAACGTTATAGTGGATACACGTATTTGAAATAGACGTCCCATTTTATTTTAAACAGTATCTATTATGGCTATCGTCCTGTCTATTGGAGAAATGTTAATAAAGTGTATGTCATCTCCGGCAGGGATCGAACCTGCGTCTATTTTCTCTTTTTGTGTATTGGCATGATATAGGAAAGTATCGAAAACAAATATGGATAAAATGAGGTATAAGTGGATATATATATATATAAGTTTGCTTTGATCAAGAACACAGTTCCTTAGTGGGGGCATTTGAACTCGTAAATAATGTTTGTTGTAATTTTGATTTTGCAGGTGTGTTGTTATTTTTGAGGATATGGTTAGCTGTTTTAAATTTTTTATAGTAGATAATTAATTTAATTTTTTTGTTCCGGTCATTTGTGGTAGTGTATTTATTTATAATATTTCTAAGTGAAGATTCATCTTGTTTGTAGTTAATGTGCATTTGGCTTTTGTAGAAAATATTTATGTTATTTTTGTCTGTGTATTCAGTATCGTTATTATTTACTTTGGAAATAAATAGTCCAATTTGGTGGTCGATGAGGTGGTTAGGAAAACCATTGTTAACTTGTCTGTTTTGCATTGTTAAGTTCTTTAAGGAAAAGTAGACGAGAGGATGAATTCTGATGTTCCCAATTTAGGAATTTTTTTATCACTGCTATTTTGTATTTGTTGTGTGGGATTTACTTTTAAAATTAAGATGGCAAGAGTTTCTGCTAGTGAGTTTTTTATACAATGATGTGGTTAAAGTGTTATTACTCTATTCTTCGAGAACGTCTACGAATGGGAGTTTATTTCTTTGACTACTTTCGTAGGTAAAGTTAACAAAAGAGTTTTTTCAAATGCGCTTTTAAGTGTATCTATTTCTTTTGTGTTTTTTTCGCTAAAATAAAAATATCGTCTACGTAGTGGACATATATATTAGGTTTTAAAGACCTTTTTAAATATCATGTTTTCCTCATGGGACATGTTGCAATTGGATAATCACGGGCCGAGCGGATTTCTTATATTGACACCATTAGTTTGAGTATAGAAGTTGCCATTATGGTCGTAGAAGGGGACTTTAGTTGTGTCTTAGTTGTGCATGCATGTAATAATTTTTTGAGGATATTTGGTTTGACGGACAGAAGTGGGATAGAATTATTTGTGTACACGGAGTTAAGGATAAGGACAATGCTTTCATCGACGGGGACGTTTCTAAATAAATATTCAACGTCAACTGACGCTAAGATACCTTGAGTCGGTATTGTACATTTTAGAATTTGGAGGAATCCGTGGGTAGATATGAGGTTGTAATTGATGGGTAGCTATGGAGCAAATATGTCATTAAAACCTTTTGATATCTCGTGGATAGGGGTTGGGATCTGGGAAATGATTGGTCGTAACGGGTATCCGGGTTTGTGTAATTTTTATATTTCCGTATAACTATCCAGGTTGATAGTCTCCGATGATTTTTTTTTTTGATTTTCAGGGAACCGACGTTGGGGTTATTCGATGTTATGAGCTTGTTGACGGATCTTTTTAGGGTCTTCGTTGGGTTTCTGTTTAGTTCGGGTCATTGATGTCTTGTAAATTTTATCGGTTTTATCCAAAATTAATTAATCGGCTTTATCCAAAATTACATAAGTATCAGCTTTGTCGATTGTCTTTTCAGTTCTTTTGCAACGATTTTTGGTTTAGTTGTTAGGATATTATTAAAGTTGTTGCGAGGGGACCGGTTTCGCAAACCTTCGCCCTTACGGAGGTCTCTCAGGTCTACGTGAACAGTTATGTCTTCACGTGCCTCATGCTAGGATAGTGATTTGGGGTAGAATTTCAATTTATGTCTCCTTTGTAAAAAGGTCAAATTTAGGTTAGAGATGGCAATTTGGGCTTAAATTTAAGAATTCTTTTTGATCATCTCTTAAAATTAAGGACAAAAGAATTAAAAACATTAATTTAGCATTAATTTTAGCATTAATTTCTATTAAAATTAAGGACAAAAAAGTTAAATTTTCTACTAAATTTTTTTTAAAACAGCTTATACTCAAAAACAAGAAAACTACAAAGAACGGACATTATTTACGAGTTAAAATTTTCCTTAAGGAACTGTCTTCATGATCAAACCGAACTCATAAATAATTACATCGGTCACAAAACTACATGCCTATCCAGACGCCTTACGTTACACCTATCCGACCACAGCTCTACTAGAACCCATTTCAACAAAAACACAAACTTACCAAACTCCATTAGAAATATACTAGTTGAAAATACAAACATAATAACCTCATCTGCATGTAAAAAAGATTAAAAATAATGGAAGCCTTAATAATACAAAAGAAAAAGCCAGCGCTTAACAATATTAACTCCAGACACGGCCACAATGTGCTGACTGTGCTCAGAAAATAAAAAATAAAACATCCCTATAACTCTAGATACATACACACAAGCCATACATCCAGTTAAAAAGTAAAAATAAAATCATCCTTGATAAAGATTAAAAGTATAGCCGAAAGCCCTCGGAATGACAGAACATTCGTCCATAAAAGAAAACACTTGTTCGAACGCAAAAAATTTAAATAAAAAGCTTCAACACAGTACCTTGTCTGTCGTATTTAATGGAAGATATATAAAAAAAGTTATTGCTGACTAAATACACAATATATATATATATATATATATATATATATATATATATATATATATATATATATATATATATATATAGTGTGTGTGTGTGTGTGTGTGTGTAGTTGTATATTTAGGCAGCAATCATTCGTTTATGCATGTTTCATTAAAAATGACAGACAAGGTACTATGGTTAAGCTTTTTATTTAATTTTTCTTGTGTTCGAACAAGAGCTTTCTTTTCTGGACAAAGGGTGTGTAAAAACTGTCCAAATGTTTTATAGTTCCGAGCACTTTCGGCAATACATTTAGCCATTATCAAGAACGATTCAATTTTTCAGCTTAATTGAGTGTGTGCATTATGTGTATGTCTTAGTGTGTAGTAAGGATGTTTTTAATTTCCGAATACGGTTAGCACATTGTGGCTTTGTTCGTAGTTAATATTGTTAATAGTTGGCTTTTTCTTTTTATTATTAAAGCTTCCATTATTTTTAATCTTTTTTTGCAGGTGGATTCAGTTAATATATTTGTGTTTTCTACTAGTATGTTTCTAATGGAGTCTGGTAAGTTTGTGTGCGTATGTTTAAATGGGTTCTAATGGAGCTGTGATCAGATAGGTGTAATGTAAGACGTCTGGATAAGCATGTAGTTGTGTAACTGATGTAATTATTTATGAGTCCGGTTTGATCAGGAACACAGTTCCTTAAGAAGCATTTGAACTCATACAGCAACTAAGTCAAAATTACAAAGAACGAACATTATCTATGAGTTCAAATGCCCCTTAAGTAACTGTGTTCCTGATCAAACCGGACTCATGAATAATTCCATCGGCTACACAACTATCCAGACGTCTTCTGTCGTTTTTAATGAAACATACACACACACACATATATATATATACCTACGTTTATAGAGCATGTGTATTTATTATATGCTCAAAAGCACTCATTAAGCACTGTTTTGTTTACACCTTAAATTAATATTTATTTGTTCAACTGTATAAGTGCTTTATCACACGCATATATAATTGCTAATATCTCTTTATTTAGTTTATGTTCACATCTATCTATCTATCTATCTATCTATCTATCTATCTATCTATCTATCTATCTATCCCTCACTCTCTCTCTCTCTCTCCATATATATATATATATATATATATATATATATATATATATATATATATATATATTAAAGAAAAACAGACCACTTTAAGACTCCATTGTAATAGTTTATTTCACCAGGGACATTTAACTCTCCCTGGATCTTCAGACATCAATTTCAAAAGGTTAAACGAAAAATGAAATTCAAAATTTACACTTTTGACGGGCAGTATTAAGCTTATATAAGTTAATATAGAAGGTAGCGAGGAATGGTGTGAGAGACATGGTCGAGTTTAGAGAGGGAAGGAAGAATTTTAAAATTTATTTTTATATTTCTTTATAATACTTTATATTGAGGAAGGAAGGGGTGTAAGGATCAGTAATTGACCTATTTAATCGGTCAACTCAACGGAAATGATATGTGGAAGGGGGGGAGAAAAATGGGAAAAAGAAAAAAGGGGGAAGTAAAGAGAAAAGAGATGTACTTAGGGTTTTCGGAGGAAGAGAGGGGTGGTATAGTTTTATCAAATTAGATAAAAACAGATTTTAACCTTTGATAGTAATTTAAATGTTTAAAAACTCCATGAAGAAATGAATGTAATGCTTGCTAGGCATTTAAATATTCAACTTCTCTACAAATCAATTAGGGATCTGATATGAGTTGAATACTATATTAATAAACGAAAGTAATAAAAAAAATATAAGGGTTTACTAAAAGTAATATTTTAATATTGTGAAAGACTGTTAAGGTAACATCTTTATCAGTTTGAGTCTAATTCATGAATGTAATTTGTAGCTATTTTTAGATGGGTAATATTTCTTACTCAAAGTTTAGGTTTCAAATCAAAATGGAGAAAGATTTGAAGGTAATAGTTAAAAAATTTCGTTTCTTCATATATATAGCACATACATATTTATGCAAGAATCACATTTACATACGTTCATGTACATATGCAATTACACATATAAGCGCACACACATGTATCGATATATGCATATTCATACACAAATACCTACACATACATTTACAAATTTCCAAACACATTCATATTTATATATATATATATATATATATATATATATATATATATATATATATATATATATATATATATATATATAAACATTTTTATGTTTAACATTCATTTTATAGATACAAGTATTTAAGTAAATGCTCTGTTTATAATAAACAGTATTAAACAACATTTACCGGCCTGAATATCCGAGAAATTTTCATAGAAAATATTAGTCCTCCGACAGGATTTGAACCTGTATCCTATAAACCGATTCGGCCACAGAGGATCGTTCGGCTGGAAAGGTCGAATTTACTACTTATAAACTTATAAATAATTGTCAGACTTTGTCCATTTCATAATGTGTGACGTCATTTGTTTACATTTGATACGCCTTGAGCAGTTATGAATGTACGTGAAAGTTTCATGGAAGATTGAAGTTTAAATAATTGTCGGACTTTGTCCATTTCCTAATATATATGTAAATAAAACATCGTCTCTACAGTGGCTCGAAAGACACTCCGCTTGAATTTGTCTGATATATATGCATATGTTTTATCACTCTGTCTTTTTATTAAACAGTATATTTATTTATAATTAATTAATAATTATTTTAATAAATAAACAGAAGTGAAATATGGATATCCATTAAAATATCGTTTACGGTGATAATTTTTGTCGGATTAATAAATGAAAAATGCATTACTTCCTTGTGGTGGCTGGCAGCTCATATATCCGCGTATGGCTCTCTACTAGTGCGGCTTGCAAATCCCTGTTTCAGACGCCTGTTCAGGCACATTAGTGTTTGTGCAAAACACACACAGCCAACCCGTAGTTGAAATTGCGTCGACTTTAGTTACAGTTTCTGGGGAAGTGTGCATTATCTGACGTAATCAGTAGTTTGTAGAAGGCAAGTACGCTCAAACCCTCAGTCATGCTGACTTGCGACTTTGTTCTAGCACAACCATCAACGGTTCTTAAATATTCAGCCCGGTATCGTTTTCAGGCTTCCTAAAGCCACTCCGGTCGATAATAACAACAACAACAACAACAACAATATATATATATATATATATATATATATATATATATATATATATATATAAAGTCAGTGGCCTGACGATTGCATCTAGCATGAAACAGACTGTCGCTTCTAAGTGTTGACTTCTATGTTCACTTTTATATTTATATACATATATATAGCTGGGTATACCCAGCTATGAGTAAATAGCAGGACAGACTGGTTTCTATAGCCTTGGATGGTAACTGGTCTAAGACAAGGACAACTCTGAATTCAAAACCTGCGGAGGGTCATTTGGGGACTTTGTGGCACGTAATGTAACAGGTCTCTGTATTCGGCCCTTCAAAAAGTGTGGATGGTTCTGCACAAAGCGTTCACCACTATAATCAAATCATATGTGCAGGTGTCTGGCTGTTGGTTACTAGGAACTGAGTTGCTTGACCCTCATACATCGAATGCGACCGGAGAGCTCCCCATATATATATATATATATATATATATATATGTGTGTGTGTGTGTGTGTGTGTGTGTGTGTGTGTGTGTGTGTGTGTGTGTGTGTGTGTGTGTGTGTGTGTGTGTGTTACATTATGTTTAAACTAATACTGTTTATTATAAAAACAGAGCATTTACTTAAATATTTGTATCTATAAAAAAGAATGTATAAACATAAAAATGTCTTAAAATAATTGTCGGACTTTGTCTATTTTATAATGTGTGACGTCATTTGTTTACATTTTGGATACGCATTGAGCAAATATGAATGTACGTGAGAGATTCATGGAAGATTGAAGTTTAAAGACAGTAAAATCGACCTTGCTAACCGAACGCTCCTCTGTGGCCGAAACGGTTCCGTATAGGATACAGGTTCGATTCCTGTCGGAAGACTAATATTTTCTATGAAAATTTCTCGGACATTCAGGTAAATGTTATTAATACTGTTTATTATATAAAAAAAAACAGAGCATTTACTTAAATATTTGTATCTATAAAAAGAACGTATATATATATATGTGTGTGTGTGTGTGTGTGTGTGAGTGTGTGTGTGTGTAATCACGGATTTGAAAGCCCCCCAGAATAAAGGGATCATTTCGCTTGTAGTTAAAAATAGAATAGATGCCTTTCCCAAGGGTAATAGTGCGAGAGTGAATTCAACAGACAAGACAGTAATTAGAACTCTGCTTTCTGAGTTCGCTCCGATAAATGCGCTACACACTCTTCGTTTGCAATAATATCATAACATAAGTATCAAATTGCAATTCAAAGGTAGACAGATAAGGAGAGACAGAGAAAGACGCGGTAGAGGGGGGACCGGATGATGATGATGATGATGATGATTGTAGGAAATGGCAGCGAATGAAGAAGAAGAAGAAGAAAAGAAGCGAGTTAAAAAGACGAAAAGAAATTAATAATTCCTTGGCGACCTGAACTGCTGGCGGGGTCAGCGTAAACAACGTCCTCATTATGGCTGTTCATCTTGACATTTGTCAAAACGCCATTAAAAATAACCACCAAATAGCTTTAACCTATATAAGTTACAGGATAAGTAAAAACGAAAAAGTACGAAGCAATCAAATATCGTCTCCCAACTCCATTTCCTGGGGCCCCCACTGAACCAAGCACCTGCCAACAAGCAACATAAACAACCTAACTTCCTCAGACCAAAAAAAAAAAAATGTTGATCGTCGTCTGCTGATCGCAATACTTCTGGTTGTATCTCTCTCTCACTCTCTCACTCTCTCTCTCTCATTCCTTTTTTATTTATTCTTTCTTTATTTATTTAATTCTCCCTCTCTTTATTCCTTCTTTTGTTATGTCTTTCTTTCTTTCTTTCTTTCTTTCTTTCTTTCTTTCTTTACTTACTTATGCCATTCTTTCTTTCCTATGCCATTCATTCTTTCTTTCTTTCTTTACCTAATTCCTTTACTTATTTGTTTGTTTCTTTCATTTTTTTACTTAATTTATTCCTTCTTTCTTTCTTTCTTTAATTCCTTCTTTCTTTCAGTCTTTTTCTTTCTTTTAGTCTTTTTTCTTTCTATCTTTCTGCCTTTCTTTCAGTTTTTATCTATCTATCTATCTATCTATCTATCTATCTATCTATCTATCTATCTATGTATCTCAGTCTCTTCATATCTATCTATCTATCTATCTATCTATCTATCTATCTATCTATCTATCTATCTATCTATCTTTCTTTTAAAGTGCCTGATTGACACTTCTGGGTGACATTTCTTACTGCCACGATCCCGCTGACGACAGCGGAAACCAGTGATTTATTTGACTTGCACCGACTTGAAAACTCGGCATTTCTTTGTGTCGGGGTCAAGTACGGATTTTCACCGCTTTTCATGCGAATTTTCCCCCGAAGATAGGTTAATTGTTTGACTATAGTTTTATAAGTTGCCTTTTGTTTTCTTTACTAAATGCTCTCCCAATACAAGGCCTAAGAGCCACTCAAGATAGAGGATTGTCGAATGAAGTTTTTGTATGGAGGTAAAAGGAGGAAGGAAATGCATGTTATGAGGATATTTAGGATAGATAACGGTTGACCTTAGATTGAAGAGGTTATGTTTGTAGTGATCTAGAAAGCATCCTCTCGGGAGTCTGTTCCACAAAGTAATGCCTTCAGATTGGCCCTGATCTGTCATCTCGTCTGCAGTCGCTCTCTCACAGACGCGACGTTGCCTCGCTCTGTCTTTTTTTACAAATACTTTCACGGTAATTGCTCTGAGGAGCTGCTTTCGCTTGTCCCTAGGCCTCATGAATTTAAACGTCCTACGAGGCTGGCATCCCGTTCCCACCCCTTCACCGTTGAAACTGTTAGATGCAGACGTCTCATCTACTCCAATAGCTTAATGTCTCGCACATCTCGCCTGTGGAACTCCCTTCCTTATTCCTGTTCCCCTGACAAATACAATCTCCAACTATTTAAGTGTAACGTCAATCGACATCTCCAGTTGCCTTGATCTATCCACTTCCCTTCTCCACATCCTTTCACCTTTCATTCCTATCTGCTCTCGCTCCAAATCTTCTGTAACCCCCTTGCTTTGATCGATCCACTGTCTTTCTCTTTCTCCACATCCTCTCCTTTACCACTCCTATCTGCTCTTCCTCCAACCCTTCTGTAACCCCTTGCATGATAGTGGCCTCCAGCCTTGCTTGGGGTGATACGCTTAAAAAAAAAAAAAAAAAAAGTTAAGAAGCTGTTTGAGTGGAACTTGCTTCTTAATAATGGATTATGAACGGAATGAGAATGATTCGACCCTGTGTACGTGGCAATGGTAGGTCTGAATTGGTGGAACTAAGGAATGCAGTTCGTTGAAAAATTTGCCATGTAAATAGCGACAGAGTATTGGTAGGTTTGCAACGTTTTCGACTCAAGGGTAAGGGTGTTTTAAGGTGGGAAATAATTAATCGCCCAAAAAGGAACTTTAAATTAATTGAACTAAACTTAACTCCGAAAGAAATGTATCGTAATTTCTCGAAAATAATACGCATTCATTTACTGTAAATTACAGGTGATAATAGGGGTGCGTATTGTAAATAGGTTTAAACAAAACTATTTTTTCGTTATTGATTTATAATAATAAATACGTACTTGTTCTAAAATAAGGAAGCTATTATCCCAATTTACATTTTAAACTATCTTTGTAGTCATCAGGCAAACGATGGGCTATGGATGTTCTTCTCTTAATAGATATATATATATCAAACCTGTTCATAAAAAGAAAACACCAGTTTGCTGAAGTTTTAAATATGTTTCCAGGATACATGGTTTTCTGAAGTTCTTTTCCCTTCGTCCTTATTTCCACAGTACTTATGGAACATCCATTTGATCGTCTTTCGTTCACACATTCAACTAAACTTTGTTCCATATCTGGATATTTAGTTTTTCTTCCTCTACCTATAGCTTTGGCACTTAATTTATACTTTTTTAGTTCATTTTTATTCTTTCTCCATAAACGTATGTCAGTCTCATTCAACCCATATTCTCTAACTGAAGCTTTGTTTCCTATTCTTTGTGTTAATTCTATTACTTTTTGTTTAAAATTTGCACTATAACTCACAAATTTTGACGGCATTTTTGCGGTAAAATAAAATGTTATATTTATCGGGAAAACCGCTGGTAATTTTCAACATTATTTTAACCGCTTAGTTTTCGTTTTATTCTAAATGTCAAGGCCGACAAAATGTCTTCGTAATTTTTTTTTTTTGATTTTTTTTCTTTTTGACAAAATTTATAGATGCGTATTATACACAGGGATAGATATATTTCTTAATTTTTGAATCATTTGTTGGGGTGCGTATTATGTAGGAGGGAGTATTATTTTCGAGAAATTACGGTATTTAGGATTAATCTACATTCAACGTAACAAATACTTCGAGAGTTGTACGTTCCTGTCTCGTATAGCTCCTTACCCAGTGAAATGTCGAGGAGATCTTGTTGTAAGGGGTGGAACTTATCCCGAAAAAGTGACATATCATAAAAGATTTTGATTTTATATAAACCCGATCTATCAATAGAAACATTTAAAATAACTTAACCTTCAAGCTACTGTTACAGTTTTTGGGTACTCTATATACTAGTGAGCCAACCAAAATGAGCTGACTCATTTTATTGTTCACTAGTAGAGGGGTTAACCAATCAGAAGGCTCGAAATAGTGCGACGTGTATAAAGGCAGCCATGTTTTTCTGAATATTCACTGCCAACCTCTGATATCGCAGACTGAAGAATTACGGAACTGCTGCTGGTGGTATTGGCGATATAGTCAGATTCAGTAGAGTGTCTGACTCGTGAGTGTTAATCTTTAACGTTGTTTCATTGAACAGATCACGTACTGCGCTGGATTCTATATTCATAGACTATGGCGAACATGATCAACAGCTACAACCGAAATATCCACTATTAAACAAAAGATGGAATGAAAAAATCCTAAAACAGTTGAAATGATATTAAGAAAAAAAGTCATACGCCAGAATCTTTCTTGCACGTCTATAAATCCAACATTCGATCCTGCATTGAATATTGCTACCACATCTTGCCTGGTGCACCTGCTATATATCTCGAGATTCTCAACAGAAAAAAGTTATGTTCGCCTATCGTCCGGTTCACACTCCTCCTCGGTCTTTTGAACAGGAGTAGAGGTTTATACCTTGTTTCCTGTTTAGGATTGGGTTTCTGGTTCCTTCTAAAGTCTTCCTCAGCTCTATATGCCTAACTCTTCTTTATGCCTACGCTAATGTAAGTCCATACACAATCTTGTAGTAGATGAATATTAGTAAAAAAAAAAAAAATCCAAAGTAGGCTCTGTAATAGTATCGATCGTAATCTAGCATCACGTCTTCGTGTAGTTTCCCATCGCCGGGGAGTGACTTCCCTCTGGTTTTCTATAAATATTTTTATGGTAATTGTTCTGGTGAGTTTTCATCCTTGGTACCTTAACCGCATAAACTGTAGTACTCGATTGGCAACTAGGTCTCATTGTTTTACTGTTGAAATATCTAGATGTAACCGTAAGTTATATTCTAATAGATTTTTTTTCCTCGCAATTCTTGTCTGAGGGTCTCTTCCAGCTTCTTCCTCCCATACTACCTACGATGTCTAAAATTTTAAATGCAGCATCAATTATCGTCATCTTTCTTTCTAAATCCTCTTATTTTATTGTCTTTTCCCTTTTTTTTTTCTTTCATCCTCAGTAACCCCTTGAGTTTCAGGGCCACTATCGCCTTGCTTGGGGTGAAATGATTAAAACAAAAAGGGATTGTTACTATGCCTGGTTACAACTTACTATCTTTCGGCCCTGTATTTTACCATGGAACTATATTCTCAGGGTAGTTCCATTGAAAATGTAGGAATTACGATCGAACGCCGACAGTTTTATTTTTTATTTTTTTAATAATTTCACCCCAAGAAAGGCGATAATGCCACTAAGATGCAAGAGGCTACTGTGGGTGAAATAAAACGAGAAGACTTTAGAAGAATGAACCAGAAAACCAATTCTAAACAGGTAACAAGAGATCAAGTTCTACTCCTGTTCAAAAGACGGGGGAGAAGTGTGAATCGGGTGATGGGCGAACCTATCTACTCCTGTTTATTTATTACTGGGAAAATAATTTAAAAAAGAATGAAAGAACAACAACTTTGGAACATTTCTAACAAAAGATAATGTAAATAATAGAATGTCTGTAAAAATATACTTATTAAGAATTTTAATAACACTAGAAAGATCCGTGAAAATTTCTCACTTTTCCTATTTAAATTTTCTGATAAATATTAATTCTCAAGTTAATAAATGAATAAGCTCATATCGAGTTTTACGACAATAAAATATTAGTATAAATTCCTCTATTCGTTAAATATTTGGGCTTAACAACTTTAATAAAATATTGCAATAACAATCATCCTATTATAATACTGTTTCTCGGCCTTTAGGCTAAGATCAAAGTGTAATATCTGTTCTTATATAATCTCTCTCTCTCTCTCCACTTGTATCTTCACTTCTTTCTTATTTACATGAGAAAATGGCTTAATGAGCTCATATTGAGTTTTACGATAATAAAATATCCTTAGAAATTCCCTTATCACATCATTAAATATTTGAGCTTAACAACTTTAACAAAATATTGCAATAAATATGAATACTGCTCGTTAAATATAATATATATATATATATATATATATATATATATATATATATATAATATTTTAAGAGGTAAGGGGATACAAATGAAAAGATTTGAAAATGACAATTTTTTCCATTTCGCTGAAAAAGACATTAAACACTTCTATCTTCACTTTTTATTTATTTCTTTTTCTTACTGAAATCAAGCATAGTCTCTGGTATGTCTTTTCCGCCTTTCCACGCGATCAGAACGGAATAGTCCGTTTTATGAGGTATTAGCTGGTGACGTTAAACACTTTCTTTTTTTTAATTTTCTCACTGAAACCAAATAGCTTCACTTTTCCGTCTTTTCACACGATCAAAACCATTATCCATGAGGTATTGGCAGGGCGTGACGGTTGTGCTAAGGGAAGATACAGCAGAATTATAAGAAAATAACCCGTCCATACTGCTCTATTCCGTTCGAATAGGCGAATGGATAAATTTCTATGAAAAAAGTTGCATTTTTATGCGTATTGACAATAATTGTGATTCTCAGTTCAAGTGGGGAGGGAACATTCTCCATAACTTTGCAACGAAATTTTAAATTTTTTTCTAAAGTAAACATCTAGCTGAAAATTTCCGAACTAGTTCAAATCTTCAATTAAAACTCGCCGTGCTACTACCACTGAATCGAATCACCCACATTTCCCCCGTATTTCATTTGTAAGGATGAAGTTCCACTCAGACAGCATTTTTCCAAGAGATTTTTATCTCCAAAAACTCTTACAATCTAAAAATATTTTCAGACTTTAAATAGTCTGCAAAGGTTGATAAGTCTTAAAAAAACAAGGAAGAACACATCGTTTTACAGTTGAAATGGCTATAGATGTAACCGTAAGTTCTATGCTAATAGTTTCTTCGATCGCAGTTCTCTCTTGTGGAATTCTCTCCCGGCTTCTTGCTTCCCAGTTAAGTTAGATCTTCAGAAATTAAATGCGATGTCAATCGTTATCTTCTGTCTTCTTAATTCCTGTTATTTTAATGTTCTCTCTCCATAATATTTTTCTTTTCCTGATATCCTTTCGTATCCAGTAACATCCTACGTCTTAGTGGCTTTGCTGCCTTGCTTGGGGTGAAATAGTTAAAAAAAAAATCAATCCACACAGACAGGCACAAATGTGGAAGTGTACGGAATTTTAGCCCATTGTGCCGAATAGTGTCTGTAGTGACATTAAAGTTAATAACAGTAGCAGCTCTAAATAAAAATCAGCAGCAGCAGCACTGGAATATAAAAACACGTGAGTCCTAAAGCAACTTTCCGGATTTTCCCTCTTTCGAATTGCTGACATGAACTTTCCAAGCTGAAGCTACGAAGGGCTGCGAAACGCTTCACCCGTAAAACACACCAACGAAGAAAGTTCCCACTATAACATATCAATGAACATTTCGTTGTGTATACAATTTACGTCAAACAAAATAAACTCCTGCTTTAAACTTTACTTTTGTTAATTTCGTTTTAATAAATGTTATCTTGTATTGCAATCAATTAGTTATTTTGTGCGTGTACTCTTTTCACCATCTTTATTTCATGTACTATAAAATGTTCCCGTACAAAAACCTACACATTTAATTATTGAAGTAGCTAATTACTAAAGGTCGAAACTAAGTGTCACTTTCAGAAACGTTCTTTATTCGGGTCGAATTGTCGTTATCAAAGTCAAGACGAAGTGAAAACTGATTGGCTAAAAACTATTTTTTCTGCACCTGCATGTGATTGACTCGAGTGGTAGGTCGGGAAAGTAATAAACACACACTTTCAAAGTCGCCATTCAGTCTCCACTCTTTACATCGTGGAGAAATATTTATCCTTATTGAGTTTACGTGACTTTGGTTGTAAACAAACAAGGGTTTACACACGTTCTTAATAGCTTACGACGCTAACACGTTAATCCACCTGTTAATCCACTTGTTAGAACAGTGCTAATCTCGATATTTACAAGGCTTATTTTAAGCAAGCACGAGATTAGCATTGGTATAGCTTCTTCCCAAAAACCGCACCGTTGTGAAACAGACTCCCGAGAAGATGCTTCCCCGATCGCTAAAGTTTTCACCTCTTCAAGTTTGAGTTCAAGTTATATATCCTACATATCCTCCTGATGTACACCATTTATCCCGTCTTCTTACTTCCACGAAACAACGTCGTTCAGTATCCCTACACCTTGAGTGGCTCCTAGGCCTTGTATTGGGTAAACAACACAGTAAAAGAATAGCCTATTTAACTACTGTTCTATAACGAATAACATTAAATGTTTACTAAACTTAAATGAATTTGGCTCATGATCAAAAGTGTATGGAATCCCATCGGGATCAAAAACACACACTTACTTAACTATATTTCTAGAATCGACAGTTATCAAATTAAAATCGGCGATGGGTTAAATAGTAGGGTAGACTGTGCTCTCTATCTTTATGCGGCAACCAATCAAGGAGAAGGCACTGTCCAATATCGTCCCAGGAAGTAATGGTAATTCAGAGATAATAAAGGAAAGGAATCTTGCAGAAAGACTACACTGAATTCAAAACTTTGGAGAAGGCAAAAGGAAACCATTCCATTATCTTTTCCAGGAAGTCATAGCAATTCACAGATAATAAAGAAATGAACTCTTGGAGAATGATTCTCTGAATTCAAAACAATAGAGAATGCAAAAGGAAACCATTCCACTGTCTTTCACAAGAAGTCATGGCTATTCACAGATAATGAAGAAAAGGAATTTTGGAGAAGGATGACACTGAATTCAGAATTTTGGAAAAGGAAAAAGAAAAAATCCATTATCTTTCCCAGGAAGTCAGGACAATTCACAGATAATAAAGAAACGGAATCTTAAAAAAGGTCCACTCTGAATTTCCAAACAGTAAAGAAGGCAACGGGAAAAACTCTACTATCTGTCCCAAGAAGGAATGACAATTCACAGATGATAAATGAAAGGAATCTGTGGAGAAGGTAACGGGAAACGACTCCACTATCTTTCCCAAGAAGGAATGGCAATTCACAGATGATAAAGAAAAGGAATCTGTGGAGAAGGCAACGGGAAACTACTCCACTGTCTTCCCCAAGAAGGAATGGCAATTCACAGATAATAAAGAAAAGGAATCTGTGGAGAAGGCAACGGGAAACCACTCCACTAGCTTTCCCAAGAAGGAATGGCAATTTACAGACAATAAAGAAAAGGAATCTGTGGAGAATTCAACGGGAAACCACTCCACTATCTGTCCCAAGAAGGAATGGCAATTCACAGATAATAAAGAAATGGAATCTGTGGAGAAGTCAACGGGAAACCACTCCACTATCTTTCCCAAGAAGGAATGGCAATTCACAGATGATAAAGAAAAGGAATCTTTGAGAATGACCACTCTGAATTTCCAAATAGTAAAGAAGGCAACGGTAACCACTCCAATATTTTTCCCAATAAGTCATGGCAATTCACAGGTAATAAAGTAAAGGAATGTGTGGAGAGTCATAATCGACTAGGTCCTGAAATTAAATAAAATTTGAAAAACAAAATCTTGATCTGGCAGCGTGTTACAACACATTTCGTCAGCGAAACCAAGCCCTGGCCTACGAGAAAACTCAATCATGCTTATTCTTCCGCAGATATTTTATCTTTCTGTTTGAGTTCAAATCAGATGTAATTGCCCTAATGGGGAATCATTTGTAATTACAAATGCATCATCCTAATTTCTAATCATATATGGAAGTTTAAATTGCACTAAATACATTTCATTGCAAAAGCAGTGGATTGACAAGAATAAATCTCTACAACCAATCCCAAAAGCTGAGCTCCATGGAAAATAAAGCTGTGCACGTGAGCGGTTGTCGAGGTTTTACTTATTTGGGGTTCGTACAACGCAATGAAACATTAATGCACGTTTATACATCCAGTAGCTGCCATGTTTCATAAACCTTTGTTCGAAAAGTGCCGTGCATTCGTCTAAAGGGAATATATCGTTCTCTTCTATGACAATGCCGAACCGCATCCAAAAAGAACAACACAGAAAAAAGTTTGGAACTCGGTTGGTCTGTTCTAGCCCACTCGCCATTCCCCTGACTTTGCGACGACCGATTTGTTACCCTTTACGATCGCTTCAAAACGCTTAGAATTTGGGAAAAATTTCTCTTAACGAAAACCAGATTTAAGAATTTATTTTACATTAAAACCAGCGGAATTTTGCTCAAAATGGTACTGAATACCAACCTAAGATAAATGAGAGTAAGTTCTTGTTAATTATGGCGAATATATCATTGAATAAAATGTAACTGCACTTCAGATTTGGAAGAATAAACTTGATATAAAAAATGACTGATAAGTTTATATTTCTCGAGTTTTCTTTTTTATGTGCACTTTCATTATTGCAAGTTATATATATATATATATATATATATATATATATATATATATATATATATATATATATATATATATATATATATATATATATCAGTGAAATAATTTAGCTAACTTTGCCGTCATTGTCATAAATTTTACTTAAGAAAAAAAAATGTAACCTGGTAATATACATACATATACTCGATATGAAAAAATAATTTTACATACTGTAAGTAATTCTAATACATTTACTTGGTTTTCAAAAGAAATATAGTCTATTAAAAATTAAAAATGAATTTTTTTAGAATTGTAGTTAACTAAAACATATATATATATATATATATATATATATATATATATATATATATATATATATATATATATATATATATATATAAAGTGAACATTGAAGTCAACATTTAGAGGCAACAGGCTGGACGATTGCGTCTAGCATGAAACAGCCTGTCGCCTCTAAGTGTTGACTTCAATGTTCACTTTTATATTTACATAGGCTCTATCACCGATATTGAGCACTTTATCCCATAAATATAGCATACCTTAAAACTATATTTCTTGTCGCCTCTATGTGTTCACTTCAATGTTCACTTTTATATATATATATATATATATATATATATATATATATATATATATATATATATATATATATATTAAAATTTACTTAACTCTAAATATAAAATCCTTTTTAGTTGTTGTATTCCAGTCTCCGAAGTTTCTTGGGGGTTCTGTTTTTAAATGAATACATTTCCGATATTTTTCAATTTTTTTCCGTCTTTATTAATCCGTTTGCTACATGCGCTCATGAATTTTTCAGTTTTTTACACGCGCACGTTCCTAGATTTCCGTTTTTGCTTCCCTCTTTTATTTGTAATCCTCATAATTTTTTCTACTTAGAATTTTTCTTCCTGTTCTTAATTTTTCTTCGTAATTAGAATATTTTTTATATTGAAGTTGTCGCGTGTTATATTATTAAATTAATTTTATAGTATAATTAATAATTTGTATTATTAATGAAATCATAATATTAATTAAATTATAATATTTTATGCTGCATTTGATATAGTTTTATACTATTATTAAAATAACTAAGTTAATATGTCGGCATCAAACCATATATATATATATATATATATATATATATATGTTACGTCCTAATACCCTTGGGAAAGGTGTCAATCCTCTTTTTCTTCCTCCAGCTATGGGTAAATAGCAGAACAGACTGGGTTCTATAGCCTTGGATGGCAACTGGTCTAGGAGAAGGACAACTCTGAATTCAAAACCTGCGGAGGGTCGTTTGGGGACCTTGTGGCACTTAGTGGACCAGGTCTCTGTATTCGGCCCTTCAAAAAGTGTGGATGGTCCTGCACGAAACCTTCACCACTATAAACAATTCTCATGTGCTCTTGTCGGACTGTCGGTTTCCTGGGAACTGATCTGCTTGACCCTCATACGTCGACGGGAAAGTCGAGTGTGTGTGTGTGTGTGTGTGTGTGTGTGTGTGTGTGTGTGTGTGTGTGCGTGTGTGTGTGTGTATTTGGGCAGTAATACCTATTTTATAAAAAGTTTCTTTAAAAACAACTAACAAGGTACTGCGGTTAAATTTTTTATTTAATGTTTCTTGTGTTATAATTATCTTTTCTGCGCGTAAATTATGCAGTAATTGTCGAAATGGTTTTTCTGTCCAAACGGTTTTGGCTATACTTTAAGCCATTATCAAGGATCATATTATTTTTTCTTTTAACTGAATATATAGGTAGTTTTGTGCATGTATCTCTGTATCTAGAGTTATAAGAATATGTACATTCCAAACACGGTCAGCAAGATGTGGCCGTGTTCATAGTTGATATCTAGTTTTGTTTTTTTTTCTTTTTATTAATAATACCTCCATTATTTTTAGCCGGTTTTACATCTGGATGAGGTAATTATACTTGTATTATTAACCAGTATGTTGTAGGTGGAGTTTGGTAGGCCTCCATGTGCATTTAAATAAGACCAAATTCAGCAATAGTCAGAGATATGTAACGAGAGTTTGGCATGTTGTAGTATATGTAATATAATTATTTATGAATTCGGATTGATCAGGAATACAGTTCCTTAAAGGATATATATATATATATATATATATATATATATATATATATATATATATATATATATATATATATGTGTGTGTGTGTGTGTGTGTGTGTGTGTGTGTGTGTGTGTTATAATTTTTTCATATAGACAGAACCATTTTGCTCACTACAAAGATGCAACTTCGTTTCAGTACATTTCAACTGCACTACGACAGGTGAGAATCGAAAAATCTCACACGTCGAAGTACAGTTGAAATACACTGAAACGAAGTTGCATCTTGTAGTGAGTAAAATGGTTTTGTCTATATGAAAAATTATAATAAATAAATAATTATCGCTTTACTATCGGTATCGAGCCCTCTTTTGGATTAATGCTGTGAACGTTGGAATTTGTATATTACTTTCGTTCTCATCGCATCGGATATGTATATATATATATATATATATATATATATATATATATATATATATATATATATATTACAAGACATTTTTTTATGTTTATACGAAGACAAATATTTAACTAAACGCTGTGTTCATAATAAACAGTATTAACAACATTTACCGGCCTGAATGTCCGAGAAACTTTCATAGAATATATGCGTCCTCCGACAGGAATCGATCCTGAATTCCATACGGAACCGTCATATAGCCTGATGTGCTTCGTCGATTTAGCCACAGAGGAGAGTTTCCGTTAGCAAGGTCGATTTTACTGTTTTTAAACTACAATTCTCCATGATTTTCTTTCGTACATTCATATCTGCTCGATGCGTATCCAAATGTAAACAAATGACGTCCCACATTATGAAATGGACAATGTCCGACAATTATTTTAAGACATTTTTATATTGTACATTTATAATTGTAGTTTCATAATATATATATATATATATATATATATATATATATATATATATATATATATATATATCCCATAACGATATATATAGATAGATAGATAGATAGATAGATATCTTGAGAAAAAAAAAAAAAAATATATATATATATATATATATATATATATATATATATATATAGTTCCTTAAGGGATAGATAGATATATATATGATGACAAATATGGAAAAAACAAAATCCCAATATGCAAGTTTACTGTTTTAATGTTGTTTTACTTTCGACGTCAGACGTTTCGGTCTAGTAGACCATCTTCAGGACATGGTTATTAGAAACATACTTAGGATTAGACGATATTTAAGTCAACATGAAGAGACGATAAACACAAGACTAATCAAAGACAGAACCACTGAAAATTCTAAAATGAGCGTTCCCTTTTTGGTATTCCGTCACGTTGGCCTCGCGCGGGCGATGCTGTGAAAACGCATTCCCAAGAAAGAGACTTTATCTTGTTCGCAGCATCGCCCTTTTAAAACTATTTGTCATTTATATTATTTTGTACTAGACAGGCGTCGAGATCTCATCAATTTACAGTTTAGCTGGTCAGATGTAACCGTAAGTCCTATGCTAACAATTCCTTTTTCTCCCTTCCTGCGCCATGCTTTCCAGCCAACTTTAATCTGCAAATATTTAAATGCAATGTCAATCCCTATCTACTGTCCTCCTGATTACTCTTTCCTCTTCCCGCTCATTATTAATGTTTCTGTTCCTAATTCTTACACACCCAGTAAACCCTTGCATCTTAGTGGCTTTACTGCCTTACATTGGGTGATACCAATTAAAGAAGAAAAAATATATTATGGCCAGCTAAGACTGTTTTTTTAATAGTTACATAAGTAGCGAAGTAATCTTTCTAAGTAACGTGTTTAATCGAAATACATGCTGCGTCATTTGTTGTGTCTATCGATTTTGCCCAGCCACCAATTTGCAAAAACTCAGAGTGGATAGTAACTTTGTTACCCACTCGCGTGTTTAAAGCAGACGTAATCACAATTTATGCTAATTGGGTTCTAAGCCCGGCAGGTAGACCTCAATACGGAAACGAGTCATGAAGTCTGAAGATTTATTTCCTGTGTCGCTTGTTGACCCCTGTAGACTTATCGACACGTGCGCACCAGGAAGAAGGAAAACTGTTTTAAAAGACGGCAGACCAACCAATCTCGGCATTTGCTTGCGTCGGGGTCACGTACAACAGTCACCGGCTTTCAGAGGATCTTGTTTTTTGTTTTTTTTAGTTCAGCCAATTGGTGGCAGACACAAAAGGGATTAGTTTAGTTTGATTTAGTTTGTGTCACCTTCTCTCTCGAGTGGTTTGTAACACATCTATTTATCATCTCTCAGTTGCGTCTCTGTCTTTGGATGGAGTGCACTCAGGGGTGGCTCCGTCAAAGGACAGAATCGCAACTGAGGAAAATTATACTGAGACGTACCCAGCCCTAGGGAACAGCTGCGCTAGAGAGAGGAATCGGTGCTCACACCAAGGCCAGCGCAACCGACGGTTGCGGGGGCTGCCGGCAATTTTTGTTCCTGGCCCGGGTGTACGCGCTCGGGTCCCTACCTTAAAAACTGAACTTGTATCACAAATCGTCTTAGTGGGGAGACAGAGTAAATTCCTAGTTTGATTTAGCATGCATGTTTTGCTTTACGGTATATCAACCTCAGTGGGCTATTTAATGCCGACAAGATTTTTATTGCTGGTGCTTTTTGGGGGTTTTTTTCTCAAAAAAGTATTTCATGTAATTAATTTTTCTCAACCATATATTGTTGGTAATTTTTTTCTTAAAAATATATTGCTGGTATTAAAACCTATTTTTACACTTTCATAGCGTTTTCACCCCAGTTTTGGGGTTAACTATTCGCCCATAGCTGGGACTCTAACAGGTGCTACCACCCCGGGTCAAGGTGGACTTGCGAATACCAGCAATCAAGCGGTGGTTCTACGCTCCTCAGAACCTTCTGATCAGAGTCCTTGCTGCCGGTTGTAATTTATCGTCATACCCATGACACCACGAAAACGAAACAACAGGAACTGCTACAGAAGATAGTGAAGAGAAACGAGAAGAAAGGTCTAAATATCTATTGTAAGGGGAAATAACTTATGTTTGTCAGCAAAGGGAACATCACAAGATGCGAACCACAAGAATATCAAAGAGCAACTAAAATCAAGCAAGTACAAAAATTTAAATATCTAGGACCGAAAATGCGATATTGAAATTCGAAGGTATACTGGAATAGCGACAAATGCCTTTCAAAATATAAGCAAAGTATTAAGAAACAGGAAAAATTCTGAGTACTGAACTCTTATGTAATATCATATTGATATTGGATACCGGACAATCTTATCACAAACGAACAAGAGATATGTGGCAAAAGAAATCTACAGAAGGATGCTGAGGATTTCAAGGACTGAACAGGTGCATAATGAAGAAGTTTTAGGTAAACTGGAAACAAAACGGTAACTTATACATAGAACCCGAATGAGACGATTGAAATTTTTATAGCTCTTAATGAGGAAAGAGGGCTTGGAGAATTTGACACTCGCATGACATATTGAAGGCCAGAGAGACAGGAGAAAACATTGCATGACCTACCTAACGACCTTGTGTAATTTGTTGGCAGAATATGGACTATAAGAGGTAGCAAAAAAGCAAAACTTACTAAAAGCCAGGAAGTTGTGGAGAGCCATGATCACCCACTTCTTGAAGAGACATGGCACACAGACGACGACTACGTACCCCAAGAGCCACTTATAGTATTGTTTGGTCGATGTATTTTCTTTTTGTGGTTCATCAACCCCTTGTGTGTTATTTGAAGCTAAAACATTTTTGGGGATTTAAGAATAATTCTTTTTTTTTTGCGAGGGAATATTGCATTGACATTTTTGTTTTCATATTTTGGAGATAACAATCATTTTTCCAGATGCATGACCTACTATTTAAACCATAGTGGGGGGTAATATATGTATACCGCTCATTGTAGAGGGTTACTGAGTGAAATCGTTTCAAGGGTGTGTGGGAGGAGGAAGAAAGAAATGCATATTATGAGAATATGTAGCTTCACCCTAAACTTGAAGTGGTTCAGATTTCAGTGGTCCGGGAAGCATCCACTCGGGAGTCTGTTTCACAAGATAACAGTTCTGCGGAAGAATCTGTCTTGGTGGGACTTACTGCCGATCAAAAGGATACGAAGGGAATGAGGATGATTCAACTCCGTGTCCGCGGCATGGAGGGTTTTAGCTGTGAAGGTCTGAACTGTTGGAACTAAGGGATGTATCTTATTTTTTCCGTCTGTTAGATAGTGTTTGCAAGGGAGAAATAATTCATCACCGACAAGGCCGCGTTTTTTTTTTGTTTTAAACTTCTTTAAAGGAAATGATTTACAACTACTAGACTTGCGACTGGAGAAGGGATAATTTAATTTTGTCAAAATTCAGTGTTTATTTACTTGTTAGATGTTAAGTAATCATAACCTGGCAAATATAGACACTGATTTTAACTGTCTCTTTCCGTACAATATTTACTGATTAGGACTGACGTCAGTGTCTATTTGAGGCCACAGCAGTGTTATAAATATATCTACTCGAAAAGCATGTTTCAGTTACTTTTTATATGTCATATGAAATCTCTATTATATTTGCAAGTACTTTCAATATTTCTAGGTAATTATTTATATTGTTTACATCTTTTGTACTGTTGTCCTCATCTTTACTGTCATATTCACGACATTTCAGCCGTTATACGCTCCAGCCTTCTTCAGGATCTTCCTATATTTCGGAGATGAGGTATTGTGACTATTTATACCATTTAGACTGTTGTCCTTACTTTTATTGTCATATTCACTATGTTTCGGCCATTGTACGCTCCAGCCTTCTTCAGGATATCCTATATTTCGGAGATGAGGTATTGTGACTATTTACACCATTTAGACTGTTGTCAACATCTTTATTGTCATATTCACTATGTTTCGGCCATTGTACGCTCCAGCCTTCTTCAGGATCTCCCTATATTTCGGAGATGAGGTATTGTAATTATTTACATTATTTACATTGTTTGTACTGTTGTCCTCATCTTTACTATCAGGTTCACGACGTTTCACCCGTTCTATGCTCCGGTCTTCTTCAGGTAACTGTCATTTCGAACTGAACCCTTTATTTCGTCCCCTGGATTAGATTGTTTTAGTTCCATGCCTCTTCCGGATGTATCAGTTATCTTCCATGTTTTTGTTCACCACTGTCGTAACCAGTTATTGAACTCACAACTCTTTGGGTTAAACCACTGGTCCCAACCAACGCTTTTATCCCCTGGGTTTATTATTATAAGGTGTGCCACGAAGAAGTCCTGCAACAGAATATCACATGTAACTAGACGTGAACATAATGATATAATCGAAATGTTGACTTTCCACACTACCTTAAACAAAAGGTTAGGAAGGAATCTCTCATCATTACGAGAAAGTATGTATAGCCGATATAGATACATAGAAGTCCCAACATTGTGCATTCGTTAAATAGGTAATTAACCCTAGCTTTATCAACACAGTCCCCGTAGTCGAATTGGTAAATGTTCGTTTAGGCTATAGAAATGGTTTCCCTGGTGGAAAATGAGGATATAGGTTCAATTTCTGTCGGGGGCACAAACTTTTTTTTTTAGTAGGACTTCTCAATCTAGTCTAGTTTTTATTTATTTCACTGTTCAAGAAAATAAGAAATAATGTTCCTAATAGTAAAGTAACATTATACAGTGAAAATTTCAGATCAAAATTCAGCTAATGACGGCATCAAGTTCTGAACTCAAACAGCAATCTCTTCTCTCGTTACGCACATATTAAATAATAGGGTTAAATGAGCTCTCTAGCTATGCTGCCTAACCAGTTTGAAAAGGAATATTCTAGAAACAAAATCTTTGAAAGCTATGGGAAACCATTATCTTTCTCGAGAAATTATAACAATTCATGGATATTGAAAAAAAAATGGGGAATCTTTAGAGAGAAAACTTTCGTTTGGAACAAAGAGAAGCGTACTGAACTGCTAGGCCATATCTAATCTCCTATAGGCTAGTGAATGTGTGACAATTTCTTCACAGATGAGAAAGAAACTCGAACAGATGTATATGTGATTCAGTCCGCGGCTGTTGAGAATATCATAGACCGAACGTGTGAGCGATAAGGAAGTTTTCAAGAGAACAGGCATAACAAAGAAACAAATTTTCTGCGACACACGGTGTGGAAAGAGGGCTGAGACAATTTAACACAGGGAGGACATAGTGAAGGCAAGAAAAGCAAGGGTAACAGCGAGCAAGTTACGAAAACAAATGTCAACGAATCTGTGAATGGAAACAAGGAAAGAGAAGAATGACAACGGTTCAAAAGTTACTTAGAAAGAGTGGAAGTGGTGGAGAGCCATGAACGTCAATGTCGTAAAGGTGTACTTCTGTGAATAATTTTTCCTTTATCGGCATAATTGACATCTTATTCTGAATATGCCGTCCTTGATCAAATTCGTACAGGAAATTGACCATTATAATAGAATATCATATAAGTAGTGGGTTCGATCCTCACTGGGTGCCTCCCTGCATTCGGCCATGGAAAATCACTATGGGCATCTCGAGGTGGTGTAATGGTTAACAAGCTTGTTCTCGCTAAAACAATTACGACTGAGTAGTGAGTTCGATACGGCCTTGTGCCACATCGGCCTTGTGCCACATCTAATCTACGCTTCTTTTTCGTCTTCCTTTCTCCATCTTTTTTCCTTCTTTCCTTTTTTCTTCTTTTTCTTCTTTTTTTGTCTTTTCTTTTTCGTTTTTCTTTGGTCTTCTTTTCTTCTTTTCTTCTTCTTCTTTGGTTCTTTCTTTTTTTTTCTTCTCCTCCTCCTTTTTCTTCTTTTATTATTATTCTTTTTCTTAGTTTCTTTTTACCTTTTCTTCTCCTCTTCTCCTTTTCTTCTTTTTCTTCTTTTTCATCTTCTTCTTCTTCTCCTCTTCTTCTTCTTCTTCTTCTTCTTCTTCTTCTTCTTCTCCTCTTCTTCTTCTTCTTCTTCTTCTTCTTCTTCTTCTTCTTACTCTTCTTCTTCTTCTTCTTCTTCGCATCTCCTTATCATCTTATTTCTATCCCCTTCGACTCTATTTCTTTTGGGAAATAAAACGAGAATCTCGTCTTGATGTAACGAGAAAAATGAGTGTTGCATAATTTCTATTTATCCTCAAAATTCTTAATACAATATTCGAAAAAAAGGACTTATACCATTCAAAAATATTTAGGCTTTAAAGACTACACAAAAGGTTGATAAACCGTAAAACAAATGAAACCTTATCCAACTAAAAATATAAGTAAATTGTGGACAATTTGTCCAGAGAAGCAATGACTCTAATTCCATTGCTATATTATCACTAGTTTCAACAAAGATTTGCTTCGCATCGGCATGGCTGATGCTAACTTCCATGAAAGTGACTCGTTGTACCTTCTCGGGCTAACGTTCTCACCTGACATGAAGTGGAAAGACTACATTGAATTCATTGCTAGGTCAGCTGCACAGAAAGTTGGTTCACTGTGTCGTGCTAGACAGTTTTTCTAACCTGAATCTATCTTAAATATTTAGAAATTTACCATTCGTTCATGCTTGAAATATTGCTGCTACATATGGTGTTCCTGCTGTATATTTAAAGATTCTTGATAAAATCCAAAGAAGAATCAGCCATATTATTGGTTCCGACCTGGAATCTCGACTTCAGTGAATTTCTAACCGCTGCAATGTATCTTCCCTGTGTCTTTTCTATAAATACTTTTATGGTTATTGTTTGGAGGAATTCTCCGCTATAATACCTAGCCTTTATGAATGTAAGCGCATTAGTAGATTGGTAGCAATGCCTCACCAATTCACAGTTGAATTCGTTAGATGTAACCGTAAGTTCGATGCTAACATTTTCTTCTCTCATACTTGTTTTTGTGAAACTCACATCCGTGTCCATGTTTTCCAGCTAACCTTGATCATCAAAAATTCAAATGCGGTGTCAATCGTTATCTACTGTCTTCTTGATTCCTCTTCTATTGTTCTCACTCCTTAATAATGTTTCTCTTTTTGCTTCTTATTTCACACTCGGTAACCCTTGTGTCTTAGTGGCTTTACAACCTAGCATGGCGGGATATGATTAAAAAAATGTATGCATGTCAGTGTCCAGACGTATCTTCTGTTCGCCTCAACACCAGTAAAAAATGAATAATCAGTTATTTAAGTTTTCACTCCTTCGTCGATCAAGCGTTTTCTTTTCGAAAAAAAAAAAGACGTCTTCACTTTCTTCCGCATTTTTTAATTTCTTCAAATATCCTCTTTTCTTTATTCTATCATTAATTTGTCTCAAGTTTCTTCATACTTGAATGAACTCTTTGAGGATGAATAAATTCATTGCTTCAAATATTTCGCTGATACGTTAAGTCACTTCCGCCATCTTGTTTTGATGGAAAAGTACGGCGCTTTTTGGAAGGGAAGGCTGGAAATTTTCTCTGATCAACCGTTGTCGACCGACCTGATTGCCTTCCTTTATTTTTTCCTGTCTTTAAATTCTTCCTTTTATTTTTCTGTTTCGTCAATTCATTTCAAATATTTTCATTGATTCTTTTTTTTTTTGGTGGGGGACAGTCACAAGAGTCTTTCTTTCTTTCTTTCTTTCTGCGATATTTTAACTTATTTTTTAGTATATCTTGTATTTTCTTTATAATCAAATATTTTCTTTCTTCCTTTCTTTCTTTCTTTCTTTCTTTCTTTCTTAGAATCTTTCTTTTACATTTTCCACATCCTCTTTCTTTCTTTCTTTCCGTGTTTCATTTGATATTTTCTTTTGATATTATATTTTCTTTTCCACCGTTTCTTTCCTTCCTTCCTTCCTTCTTTCCTTCCTTCCTTCCTTCCTTCCTTCCTTCTTTCTTTCTTTCTTCCTTCCTTCCTTCTTTTCTTTCTTTCTTTCTTTCTTCGGTATTTTTACTTATTTTTTTAGTATTTCTTGTATTTTGTTTATAACCAAGTATTCTCTTTCTTTCTTCCTTTTTTCTTTTTCTTTCTTTCTTTCTTTCTTTCTTTCTTTGATATTTTAAAATTTGTTTCTTTTAATATTATATTTTCATCATTGTCTGTTTTTTTCATGTTTCTCTTTCCTTTTTTCTTTCTTTTTTTATAATTCTATGATTTTTTTCTCTTTTTTTTTTCTCAAATCTGTTTCTTTTTTTTTTCTTTTCTTGATTTCCTTTTGTCTTCCTGTTTTCTTTCCTTCCTTGCACCGGGCACTCAAGGCCTCAGATCGCCTAAAACTGTCTCCACTCTCAAAACTTAAACGGAACAACTTTATACATAATGACTGGTGACAACCTTTCTCATCTTTGATGTGCAGGACGGCTAGCGCCAACTACAAGAGACTCAGTAATTGTCTGTCACACGGAAATTAAGTCTGATACTCAATAATCTACTGACCCATAATGGCTCAACCTTTTTTGATTATTTCGTTAGATAAGAATTTCTGATTATTCCCTCTACGTATAGACGGATATGACAGTCCTAAGAGACTACAGGATTAAGCTTCCCATTTTGCTTTTTTTATATATTTATTTTATTTTTATTTTTTATTTTGATCGGTGTTTTTTATTAACGTAGTAAAAATTTGTTTATATAGCTTATTGTGAGTAGTCTATTATGGCGGCTATTTTACCGGTAGTCGTTTATTTGTTTATTTATTTGGGTCAAATTATTTTGCTTGTTTTTATTCATTTTTATTTTTATTTTTTATCTTATATATATTTATTTATTTATTATTTTTATTTTGATCGGTGTTTTATTAACGTAATAAAAATTTGTTTATATAGCCAAAATAGATTGCCCACAATACACCAGTGACCTGTATATATAAATAGCCGAGAAAAATAACAGCACTCGTGGCCTGACGATTGCATCTAGCATGAAACAGACTGTCGCCTCTAAGTGTTGACTTCTATGTTCACTTTTATATATATATATATATATATATATATATATATATATATATATATATATATATATATATATACCGGGTGTAACAGCAAAATTGTGGAAAACCAAAATTGTCCAATTGTTAGATTACACTCTGAACAGTTGTATCTTAGAAATGATTAAAGATATCTTACTGGAATTCTCCAAGGTTTTTATAACACTATTGGACTCTACTCTAACAATAAGAATGTATAATTAATCTCCAAGCTTAACAGAAATATCGCGATGAAATCGATCATAAATGAAAATGACATGTTCATCATTAATTAATCATAGGGAAGGATTGGAAGCTCATGAAGCATTGAAATAAAGTTTAAATATATATATATATATATATATATATATATATATATATATATATATATATATATATATATATTATTCCAGAATCATTTTCCCACTTATTCAAGATGATCTTCTCCATCTCTAATATTCTACTTTTCTGTCCTGGAGTAACAAGGTGTCTCATATTTTTCACGTACGATTTCATTTTCAAGTCTTTGTTCATCGGTCTTCGAACTGTCATAGCTGAAACTCCTCTCTCATGCGCCAAACGTCTTATGGACTGAGTTGGATCTTTTCTAATTGATCCTTTGTAGCACTAAGTTCAAAAGATGATCCCTCTTCCTGTTGTGACCTCCTGATCCCATTTTTCTTTCTATTATTCCCTCTTTTTAAAATTATTCACCGTTCTCCTGATGGTTCTTGAATGGACTTTGAAGATGGAAGCCAGAGTATGAATGTTGGTATCATTACTGTAAGCCTCTGTGATTTTTTTCGTCTCACCATTGATCATTTGGGAAGACAATGAGTCTGAGACAAAACAATTTTAACCTGTTCTATTTTTAGCTGAATTATTATTCAACAGCTTTTTTCAGTGATTCTTACGAAAAATGGTGTCAAGATGGCTAAACGTCTTATGTGAAGGCTTGGAAAAAGAAACTCAATTAGTTTAGTGTTTTTTAAAGACATTAAACATTATAACCCCCACCTAACATTAACCGACTTTCAATTTGTTACATAAAAATTATACTTGTATTTTCATTCGTCAAAAAAGCCAACACCCACTAAATTAACAATTTTGAATTCTCATTACCCCACCAACTTAAATATAAAATACTATTTGGCTTATAAAACAGAGTAAATCGATTTTTTTTTTCAAAGTTTATTCTCAGCATCGCTTTAAAAGTTTTAAAACAAAACTTCAAATTTGACTTTTAATTTAAAATTTAAATTTTGTTTCAAATCAATAATTTCTGTGTCGCGATGGAAACATTTTAAAAAAATAATTATAATATTTTGTCTTTTGTGTACTAAGCACTGGTTTAAAAAAATTAATACTAAAGAACTCTGTATAACAAATTTAACTGTTCTGGAGTAATAGATAGCGGCTTGGATTGGGGAATCGGAGAGCCGAGTTCGAAATTAAGTCGAATCCATTGCATTCACTTACGTGCTAATACCCTTGGGAATGGTATTAATCCTTTTCTTCCACCCAGCTATGTTTAAATAGCAGGACAGACTGGGTTCTATAGCCTTGGATGGCAACTGGTCTAGGAGAAGGACGACTCTGAATTCAAAATCTGCGGAGGGTCGTTTGGGGCCCTACAAAAACTGTGGATGGTCCTGCACGAAACCTTCACCACTATAATCAAATCTCATGTGCTGTTGTCGGACTGCCGGTTTCCTAGGAACTGGTTTGCTTGACCCTCATACGTCGAATTCGACGGGAGAGTCGAGTATATATATATATATATATATATATATATATATATATAGTTGGATTGATCAATCCAACTAAATATCTTAGCTCTCTCACTGGTATTGAGCACTTTCCAATAAGTACCGCGCATATATAATATATATAAAAAGTTGCATACATCTGCCGACAAGGCCGAATGCTTTGCTCGGAAGTTTTCTTCCAATTCAACGCTAGACTCTTCCGGGATACCCTTGCCCGATTTCCCTCCCAGAACTGAGGCCCTCTTGAACGGATTGCACATAACCCCGTCGTCGGTATTGGGTATTATTTCTAACTTAGATCACCACAAGGCTACTGGTGGTGACGGGATACCAGTCACTGTCCTGAAGAAATGCGCACCTGAACTGGCGCCTGCCCTCTCTAAATTATACAACCGCTGCCTCAAGGAGTCCTGCTTTCCTGACTGCTGGAAGTCCTCAACCATTGTTCCTGTCTTTAAGAACTCTGGTGTCCCCTCCGACCCTTCCAATTACCGTCCTATCAGTCTCCTACCTCTCTTCGGCAAAGTCTTCGAGGCCATTATCAACACCGAAGTGATTAATCATCTGATATCCGACGATCTGCTCTCAGACATGCAGTATGGTTTCCGCTTTGCCCGATCTACTGCCGATGTGCTTACGGCCATCACTGAATTTGTCTACCAAGCTATCCATAATAACGGTGAAGCTCGTGCCGTGGCCCTTGACATCTCCAAAGCGTTTGATAGAGTTTGGCATGCCGGCTTTCTTCGCAAGCTCCAGGGTTATAGTATCACAGGTCGATTGTTTGACCTAATACAATCCTTCCTGTCAAACTGGGGATTGAATGTCGTTCTCAGTGGATTCATCTCCAGCTCTTATCCCACTAACGCAGGTGTTCCTCAAGGCTCCATCCTAGGCCCTACTCTGTTCCTCGTATTTATAAACGTCTTTCCTGACGCCATAGACTCCCAAGTCGGCATCTACGCTGACGACACCACAATTTACTCCTGCCTCAAACACAAATCTAGCGATGCTGACAAAGTTAACCTGGCAGCTCAAATTGAAAAGGACCTCCAATCGGTTGTGAACTGGGGAGAGAAAGGGATGGTTAACTTTAACGCCTCTAAAACAAAACTGCTCTCTATTAACCACCACAAGGATCCATACCTGCATCCAATTAGAATGTCTGAAGACCAACTTCTCGGGAGCTCCTCTCTGCGGCTGCTAGGTCTCACGCTGTCCGCTGATCTGAGATGGAACAAATACATCGAGTCAGTTGCATCATCCACCGCAAGGAAAGTTGGTTCCCTGTGCCGAGCCAGGAAATTTTTCTCCCCAGAATCGATCCTCCAAGTCTATAAATCAACCATTCGCCCTTGCATGGAGTATTGCTGCCATATATGGTCTGAAGCCCCTGCTGTTTGCCTCAGGGTTCTTGATAAGATCCAGAGACAGATATGCAATGTGATTGGCCCTGATCTGTCATCTCGTCTGCAGTCGCTCTCTCACAGACGCGATGTTGCCTCGCTCTGTCTTTTTTACAAATACTTTCACGGTAATTGCTCCGAGGAGCTGCTTTCACTTGTCCCTAGGCCTCGTGAATTTAAACGTCCTACGAAGCTAGCATCCCGTTCCCACCCCTACACCGTTGAAACTGTTAGATGTAGACGTCTCTTCTACTCCAATAGCTTCATGTCTCGCACATCTCGCCTATGGAACTCCCTTCCCTATTACTGTTTCCCTGACAAATACAATCTCGAACGGTTTAAGTGTAGCGTCAATCGACATCTCCAGTTGCCTTGATCTATCCACTTCCCTTCTCCACATCCTTTCACCTTTCATTCCTATCTGCTCTCGCTCCAAATCTTCTGTAACCCCCTTGCCTTGATCGATCCACTGTCTCTCTTTTTCTCCACATCCTCTCCTTTACCACTCCTATCTGCTCTTCCTCCAACCCTTCTATAACCCCTTGCGTGATAGTGGCCTCCAGCCTTGCTTGGGGTGATACGCTTAAAAAAAAATATATAAAAAATATATGTATATTTATACACAAACTTCACACACACACACACACACACACACACACATACATATATATATATTAATTAAATAGAGAAAGAGACAACATTAATGTTCCATGACTATAATTTATTTCTACAGAAAAAATATATATGTATATATTTCACTCAAATGTGTTTACTTGGCTTTAATTATTTTCCACCCTACAACCTCTTTCCCACAACCGAAACGTTGCTAACCTATTGCTATTCTCTCAATATTCTTATGGCAGGTGTTCAGGCGCGTTACATTTCTTACTTCCACCAGTCTAGAATTCCACATCTAGGAACCACCATGCCTGGTACACTGTGTTGACTCATCCTCATTCCATTCATATTCCATTGGTAAGGAGGAAGTTCCACTAAGACAGATTCTTCTCCAACACTTTTATGTTATGGAACATAAGCCCGAAAGGATGTTTTCCTGTTCACTACTATCTTCACCTCTTCAAGTCTAGACTCAGTATTTATCTATCCTACATAGTCTCGTAATACGCACCTCTTGCTCCTTCCCTGGGGGAGGGGCTTTACTACAATCTCATTTATTAACCCTCTACTTTGAGAGGCTCTCGGGTTTTGTATTATGTAAAAAACATATAAAAACAGTAGTACAAAACTATAGAAGTTTTGAAGATATGTTTCAATTAGCGAAAATCGTTCTATTACGCATACACGTATCAATACGCCCATAGATTCGAAAATAAGGATGTATAAAAAGTACTCATACCCCATATTAATAAACTGTTTATCCTCTTTGGGTGTTAACAAAGACCTGTACTCTTGCATGCATACTGTCGTACAAATACCGAGTACGATCCTAGGTTACATTATTCCACATGTATTTCGCCTTTGATGCAATAAAGCAAGATTTCTATATGAGCTTAGCTGAAAAATAATCAGACGTCATTCCATTATGTTTAATGAGGTACAGGTCTGGTGATTTACTGGCCAGAGAAGTGGTTGAACATCTTGCTAAGCATTTGCAGTTGCATGGGCGACATATGGATGGTCATTATCCTGCACATCATATTCTTTTTTTTTTCAGAATTGACAGCAGAGAGTGTCGAACAATTCTTTGAATTTTACATGGCGCTATTTAATATTCTCTTCACAAAGACCAAAAGCGAACGAAAATTGTAACTTGTGCTACCGCTAGGGATTGGGCCTGTTTTTCTTGGGCGAATTTACTCTGGAAGATGTCACCAATCCAGGTGTACGTTGCCCACACAAACGACCATCACTTGCATGAAGGCACAACATGCTCTCATCACTAAACACTACAGAGTGCCATTTTGATTGGGCAGGAATTGTGATTTTCTTCAATCAAGTTTAACTGTGGTTTGATTGGACGGAAATTATGATGTTCTGATTGGACGGGAATTTTGATGCTCGTAATCAAGTTTAACTGTGCTTGGATTGGACGGAAATTAAGATGGCCTTCAATCAAGTATAACTGCGTTTTGATTGGACTGAAATTAAAATGTCCTTCAATCAAGTATAACTGCGTTTTGATTGGACGGAAATTATGATGTTCTTAAATCAAGTTTAGCTGTGTTCTGATTGGACAGAAATTATGATATTCTTCAATCAAATTTATGATTTTTTTACCTTTGAACTTATTGCTACAGCCGCAGGCGTTTGTAAAATTGATTCCTTCTATCTGTTTCCTGGTCTTCGAATCTAAAATCTTTTATTTGCTTTTTGGTTGAGAACACAATTTAGCTGCAAAGTCATATAGGATCATAATGTAATCAAGAGAAATTGCTTTTTAACTGAATAATAAGGTTTTATATTTATATATTTATATATTTATATGGATAAAACAAAAGTTACTGTTGTCCGAATGCTGGAAACTTTTGCATCAACCAAATAAATATACTTGATTTTTTTTTCTGGGAGCGTGATTTGAAGCCGACACAAATAATAACTTCTTTCTAAAGGTTTCGGCTGTTTTCAAAGACATTTACGTTGTTCCTGTTTATTACAGTTTTTATTTGTATTCTTCACAATACTCTTCCATAAAATCTTTTCTGCTTTGCAAAAACAATAGAATTATTACGGCATTATTCATTTGCCAGTGATGCAATTTTTATATTAAACTGAGTTATTATTATATTTTTCAATTGACACACGTAAGCAAAGCAGATTTTTTTTAAAGAAGAGTTGGGCGTGTGACTGAAACAAGTTCAATTATAAAAAGAAAAGGTAAGAACAAAAGAAATAAAATGAAAATGAAACGACGGGCGGTTGACTTTCAAAACCTCGCGGCAATGAATGAAAGTCACATTACGTGGGCGCATATTAGAATGTCTGTGCTGTTTCAATGAACCTAACTTATAGTTTATACCCAACGCGTGGTATGTACTGCATAAGTAATAGAACATTAAATAGAAAAAGCAAACTTGTCTCTAGCGTTGCGTTTATTGCTACTGAAGGTGGGATTGGTTTCTTTCTTTTTGTGTGCCATGTCCTTTCAGGGCGTAGGCGATCATGGATCTCCCTTGCAGTTCTAAACAAGTTCCTTCCCTCTGCTTCCTCCCCCCAGACCACGTTCTGTCGTGCACTTGCTTAAATCTGCCAGGTATGTCACATGTTCTTTTCCCTTGTCTCTCTTCCCTGTGAGTATCAGATTTTCCAAGCCCTCCTTCCTCATTATGTGTCCCAGAAACTTCAGTTACCTCTTTCTGATGTTAAGTATAAGCCCCCTCCTTGGTTGCAACCTCTTTAAGACCTCATCGTTTCTCACACGCTCAGTCCATGTTATCCTCAGCATCCTTCTGTAGAACCACATCTCTGTCGCCTCGAGTCTCTTCTTCATCTTTGAGGAAATCGTCCAGCATTCGCTGCCGTAAAGAAGGACAAATGTCATGTAAGATTCAATCTCTTCTCCCCCTTCTTAAATATCAGAGCAGACTGGGATCTCTAGCTTTGTTTGGTAACCAGTCTAGGAGAAGCACAAGAGTGAATTCGAAAACGGTGGAGCGTAAAGCTTACAGCTGTAACCCGTAACAATTACTTGATACTGAAATCATAGCAACTACACCTGGTGTAGTGAGGCTGTGGCTCTGTGCTGTACCAGGAGTCTACAGGTTTCTGGTGAACATTCCTTCTCTCCATCTCCACCGCACATAACGTTAAAAATGGACTGTGTCTGCTTATAAATAGGACTGTTTGTACTACCTCTTCTATTGTGCTGAATAAAACCGAATTTGGGTTGCTCTGCTCCGTGTATATTATTACAACGGTAGACCTACATAGGAGAAGAAAATGAGAGGCTAGGATGTGATATACAAATAAGAAGGAAAAAGAAAGAAAGAAAGAAAGAAAGAAAGAAAAGGAAACAAAGTTTGTGGTAAAATAAAGCTGATGACTTTCAGATGATATGAGAAAGAAAAAGAAAAAAAGAGAACAGAACGTGAGAGGGTTCTGGTAAAAGATGATGGGAGGTTAGTATGAAATATGTAAGTGAAAACGAAAGAAAGAAAGAAAGAAATATAGTGAAAGAAAGAGAGAAGTGAGACTGGAAAGAACATATGGATAAGTATCTGTCTATATTTCTGAGATGCGGTATTATCTACACTATTTACATTATTCGGACTATTGTCCTCATCTTTGTCGTCATATTTATTACAACGTTTCGGCCTTTCAGTATCTGTCTATATTTCTGAGATGAGGTATTATCTACACTATTTACATTATTCGGACTATTGGCCTCATCTTTGTCGCCATATTTATTACAACGTTTCGGCCTTTCAGTATCTGTCTATATTTCTGAGATGAGGTATTATCTACACTATTTACATTATTCGGACTATTGGCCTCATCTTTGTCGCCATATTTATTACAACGTTTCGGCCTTTCAGTATCTGTCTATATTTCTGAGATGAGGTAATATGTACACTACTTGCATTATTCAGACTATTGTCCTCATCTTTGTCGTCATATTTATTACAACGTTTCGGCCTTTCAGTATCTGTCTATATTTCTGAGATGAGGTATTATCTACACTATTTACATTATTCGGACTATTGGCCTCATCTTTGTCGCCATATTTATTACAACGTTTCGGCCTTTCAGTATCTGTCTATATTTCTGAGATGAGGTAATATGTACACTACTTGCATTATTCAGACTATTGTCCTCATCTTTGTCGCCATATTTATTACAACGTTTCGGCTTTTTAGTATCTGTCTATATTTCTGAGATGAGGTATTATCTACACTATTTACATTATTCGGACTATTGTCTTCATCTTTGTTGCCATATTTATTACAATATTTCGGCCTTTCAGTATCTGTCTATATTTCTGAGATGAGGTATTATCTATACTATTTACATTATTCGGACTATTGGCCTCATCTTTGTCGCCATATTTATTACAACGTTTCGGCCTTTCAGTATCTGTCTATATTTCTGAGATGAGGTATTATCTATACTATTTACATTATTCGGACTATTGTCCTCATCTTTGTCGTCATATTTATTACAACGTTTCGGCCATTCACCATCTGTCTATATTTCTGAGATGAGGTATTATGTACACAATTTACAGTATTCGGACTATTGTCCTCATCTTTGTCGCCATATTTATTACAACGTTTCGGCCTTTCAGTATCTGTCTATATTTCTGAGATGAGGTATTATCTACACTATTTACATTATTCGGACCATTGGCCTCATCTTTGTCGCCATATTTATTACAACGTTTCGGCCTTTCAGTATCTGTCTATATTGCTGAGATGAGGTATTATGTACACTATTTACATTATTCGGACTATTGTCCTCATCTTTGTCGTCATATTTATTACAACGTTTCGGCCATTCACCATCTGTCTATATTTCTTTGATGAGGTATTATGTACACTATTTACATTATTCGGACTATTGTCCTCATCTTTGTCGTCATATTTATTACAACGTTTCGGCCCTTCAGTATCTGTCTATATTTCTGAGATGAGGTATTATGTACATTATTTTCATTATCTGGACTATTCTCCTCATCTTTGTTGCCATATTTATTACAACATTTCGGCCCTTCAGTATGTGTCTGTTTTTCTGAGATGAGGTATTATGTACACTATTTACATTATTCGGACTATTGTCCTCATCATTGTTGCCATATTTATTACGTTTCTTCCTTTCAGTATCTGTCTATATTTCTTAGATGAGGTATTATGTACACTAGTTACAATATTATTGTATTTGTAGAGGTAATAATGGTTTAGTGATACAAGTTTTACTAATTAACCCATAGCTGGGGAGAAGATGTGGATTCATACTTTTCCCAAGTGTAATATCTATGTAAGAATATACTCTGAGTGTAATCAGTTGATTCTACATTTCTTGATCAAGCAGTTACTGCCGATTGAAATATAGAAAATCTTTTTCTTAAAACAGCTTATTCAGTAAAATAGATTTCTTAAGCTCTCTAAATATTATAGCTATTTCTTGTACTGATGAGATGTTTGGTTTGTTTTGTTTTACGGCATATCAAAACCTCAGTGGGTCATTTAATGCCAACAAAATTGTGAAATAGATTCATAGAAATAGTTTGATAAAAAAATGTGTGTATGTATACATATATATTTGAACCATATTTCAATTACTCATATTTTTGAGTAAAATAACGTATTGCTGGTAATATTTTCTTTCTTCAAGAATTTATTGCTGATAATAATTTTTTACAAAGTATTTCTGGTATTAAAACCTATTTATTATACACTTTCATAGTGTTTTGACCCCAGTTTGGGGGTTGACTATTTACCCACAGCTGGGACCCTAACAGGTGCTACCACACTGAGTCAAGGTAGACCTGGGAACATCAGGAATTAAGAGGTGGTTCCACCTCCTCAAAGCCTCCTATTCAGAGGCCTTGCTGTTGGACGTAGTTTATCGTCTTACCCAGGACACCTTATACAGATGGGAGTGTCCTTCCTAACTTTTTGGTTTTGGTAGAGAGAATATTTTTCTAGTTACATGTGCTGTCTATTTTTGTTGTTGATAATTTTTTAAATGAAATTATGGCCCACAACCAGCACAGATTCACTCTGTAACTTGCCCGAACTCATTTTGAATATTTTTTCTTGTGATATATTTTAGTAACATTTACATCGCTTGAAGTAAACTTATTACAAATTATTTAGATAGACGAGAATAGTTATTTATTTGTTTGTAAATAAAAGGTATTCTTTAAGCAATACGACTATTTAACTATTTATTGCAAACCAAATTAACATATATTTCATGATAACCGTAGTAAAAAAAAAGCAGATTTTTATAACCAATAGTACAATAAAACAATCAAAATAAATAAATCATAATGATGAAATTTCAGTTTATGAAACTATTTAGAAGTTATAACATCTAGAAAATTAAAATAACAGCGTTATAAAACTTTCTAAGATTTAAACATTTTGAACTCAAATCAAATATCTACTTGAAACGCAATGGCACAAATTAAAGCATTCTCTTCCTTGTTTTGCTTCCTGCAAAGCCAATGAAATATGAGTTTGTCATATTGATATCATTTCAGCTTATGAAACTACTTAGAATTTATAAGATCTAGAAAATGAAAATCAAAGCTTTATAAACATTCTGAACTAAAATCAAACGTGTCATGTACTTGAAACACAATGATAAACTAAAATATTCTTTTTCCTTTCTTTGCTTTCTGCAAAGTCGAATAAATAAGAGTTTGTCATATCTTATTTTAATCAATTCACTCCAAACAAGGCGTTAATGCCACTCAGACGCAATGGGTTACTGGAAGTGAAAGAGAATGAAAGAAAACTTTACGAGTAACTGGAAACCTAATCCTAAACAGGAGGCGGGAGATAAACTTCTAGTTCTTTTCAAAAAACTGAAAATCATTGCTTTATAAAAGCTTGAGAGGCCCTAGGCTGCAGCCTATATTAGACTAAAGGATAATGCGGCCCTATTGATAGATCTCAGGTAAAATCACTGACGCAAGGAAAGACCAAGTCAGGTACCTAGTAAGATCTTAATTCACTTCTCTTTTCCATATCTTATATATATTTGGTTCGCTACATGGACAAAATATTTACTTCGACTTTTTGTAAATATGTCGATAAATTGTTTTCTCTCAAATCTTATACACAAGTCCTTGTTCTTGTTCACCCATATAGATAAGTGTTAATATATCATGGGTATAATAATGCTATACTGGATTGGCAAGATACATTTGTCTACGCATTCCATTCCAGTCGCTTATATTATGGCCGCTGGATGTTTGGGTTTTTCGTTGCTGCAATGCTTAATATTTGTATAGTTCATCTTTTATGCTGGATCCAAACAGAGCTATTAAAAGAAATCTGAATTCTCAGTTCCAGCAAAATGGGTGGAGCTTGAATCTTATCAGCCTTCCTCTAATGCTCTAAATGCTCTAAATGAATTACAAGAAAGTCTGATCAACACGAAAAGTCAATACACTGGTTGTCATTAATAAACCTTTTAAAGTAAAAACAAACAAAAAAGCTACGTTTCTAATCCGTTTTGTATGAATAAAATGTGGACTAGGATCTATGTTCTGTGGCTGGGGAGGAGACATGACAATTATCGTTGATTTAGGAGCTCAAACTATTACTTGACTTTTGTTAAGTATCGTGGTCAGAAGAGGAATGATTTGACATCATACTGGCTTACGGCCATATCACGTTGAAATATCGGTTTTTGTAAGATCGCTGAAATTAAGCGATGTCGAGCCTGCCAGGTTCGTACATGAGTAACCGCTTGGGAATACCCGGTACTATAAGCCTGGGTGTGCAGGTAGTGGAATGATAACAGTTCGGAATTGTAAATTGGAGTGCCGAGTTCGAATTGTACTCGGATTCGTTATATTCACTTTTTACTTCGATTGAAATGATAACAGCAAAAATTGCAATATGAGCACTGGTAAAAAAATGATGCTGAAGACATTAGGTTTATAATACCCAGAAATTCTTATACAGCTGTCCTCAAGGGCACATGGCACAGTGGATAAAGGGGTTAGTTAGATCCAGTGACAGGACCCAAAGAGTGTGAGTTCAATACCCGGCAGTGGAGAACTTTCAGAGGAAAATTAACAGATAACTGATAACCATTTGGAACTAGAAGAGTCTACCCCAGTGAGCGAAATAAAGAGTTCAGTTCGACATTCCAACTACCTGAAGAAGGCCGGAGCGTACAACGGCCGAAACGTTGGAATAAATATGGCAACAAAGATGAGGACAATAGTCCGAATAATGTAAATAGTGTACATAATACCTCATCTCAGAAATATAGACAGATCCATTACTTAATTTGATTCTTTTTCTTTAAATGAAATTACTACACTTATTCCATAATTTTAAAAAAACTCCATGTCTCTTCAAGTTCATCACAAGGTCATTTTTTCTGTATTATCTCTAAATAGACCCGTTCTTCTGAATGATAATAGAGCTCTTTTCTCGTTGTCCTTTGACTTCAGAGGTTATCTTATCAAGACGGGATAAATCGCGTAACTTAGTATTTACCAACGAAGAGACAATTAACTCGATGTCAACCTCTGCTCACGCTGGAAATGATTCACTAATTAATAATTCAAAAGAGTCCACTTCGTCGCTTTTTTTTTTACCGGGTCAGTTGGTGTAAAAGTATTAAATTTCTCTAAGAGTGCCAGAGGAGCCGGGTTCAAATCGCTGATGAGTCCACTTGTTATTATAATTTATTTTCTTTATATGAAATTACTACTTTGAATCTATAATTTTAAAAAACACCATGTCACATCTGCTTCACTACAAGGTTTTTTTTTCTGTATTATCTGTAAATTCACCTCTTCTTCTGAATGATAATAAACCTCTTTCTCGTTATTGTTTGGTTTCAGAGCTACCTTATCAGGGCTGGAAATACCAACTTAACTTACTATTAATTTCATACCAAGACAGAGACAATTAAATAAAAAATCACCTCTTAACCAGTCATTCAATATGCCAAAGTTTGATTCACGCCGTGATCGGCTCGTTGGTCTTGAGCAGTGGTTTTCAACCTTTTTGCTGGATCAGAACCACAAGGAAACATTCCAGTGACTCGAGGAACCCCTGCAATAAATTAATTGTCTTATGCAAAAACAAAAAGCTTTCAATTATTAAAATAAAATAAAAATACTCATCTTGAGATTTATTTACAAAAAAATACAAAGACAAACTGTAAAAATATTGTATACGTCCATATGCAATTTTAATCTGGCTTCTACGGTTATTACACATGTATTCAAAAATTTCAGTTTAAATGGATTGCATTTATTTTCATTAAAAATTCAACGAGAAACTTGAGCCTGATGTTTCTTGCGGAACCCCTGGGCTTTACTGGCAGTTTTCCGCGGAACCCTGGTTGAAAAGCATTGGTCTGGGGTATGATTCTCGTTTAGGCTGCGAGAAGGTCTGCGTTCAAATCCCAGGTGAACCCTCGTAGTATTTTTCTTCTTTTTTTTTTTTTTGGTGAAATTGCTACATTTATCCCATAATTTAAAAAAACACCAAGTCTCTTCAGATTAACCACACGTTCATTCTAATCATGCCTTCTTCGCGATGATAGTAGAAGACATTTTCGTTGAGTTTTTGACTTCAGCGGTTACATTCTGTCTGCCGCCCAAGGTTAGAAATCCCAGTGTAAATTACGATTTATCTCATAGCTATGCAGAGATAAGACAGTTTCTTGCCTTTTCCAAGTGCATGATTGCGAAATTGAACGCAGTAGATTAGGGATAAATTTAAAAAAATAGTTTCCATAAAATGAGAACTAAACACTAATCAAGGTAAAAACAAAACAATTAGACCTGATCACTTGGAATTGACGATACATTCTAATTAAATAGAAATTAACCTGCGTTCACGTTGGAATGTAACTAATTAGCAATTCAAAATGCTAAACTTCCTCAGTCTTTTCAGCCGGCTCGTTGGTCTAGGGGTATGATTCTCGCTTAGGGTGCGAGAGGTCCCGGGTTCAAATCCCGGACGAGCCCAAGTAATGTTGATTTTTTTTTACAACAATACATACAAAAATATACATTTGTTTGTCCTGTAATTTTCAAGTTCATCACTACTTCTTTTTTTCTGTATTATCTGTGAATTACCAGGTCTTCTTTGCAATGATAAATAGAACAGTTTCTTGTCTTTTGAATTCAGAGGTTTCCTTCTCTTAGACTGCCGCCCAAGGTTAGAAATCCCAGCGTAAATTACTATTTATCTCATAGCTAGGCAGAGATAAGACAGTTTCTTGCCTTTTCGAAAGGGATGATTGCGAAAGTGAATGCAACAGATTAGGGAGAAATTTGAACACGGATCGCCGATTTCACATTCTGCGTTAATAACCGCTCCGCTACCTGCATAACAATTATTACATTTCACATTAAATATAACATAGCTACCTCCACAAGTTCACTAAGAAAAAAAGCATAGCATGATGAAAAAGACGCCAAACTTGACGAAAACAAAATTTTATCGTCTAAATGTTTATGTTATTATTAGGAGGAAAGATCAAAGTTTATTTTAATTATTTTTTTTAAAATGTCCTTCTTTTTAGAACATTCTAAATTTTGATTAAAATAAACCTTGTTTCTCTTTGTATCACCGGAACTAGTAAAATAACATATACACGTTTTTTTTTTTGTATGAAACACATTAATTTGGAAAATCTTGCAAAAATAAAAATAATTGTCGGATGTTAATGAAATTTTCAGAAACTATTCACCGATGATCGAAATTATTATAAAGATGGTTTTTTTTTTATTAAAGTCATGGCAGAAATATTGTTTTAATATTTATTACCCCCCACCCAACCAATTTTATGAAAACGCTAGAAATTCAATCGATTTAGTAATTACAATAATTAAAAACACAAGGCTTTGAAGAATGCAAATTATGTTTTTTTGGTTTTAATTGGACCCCCCTACCTGAAAATCAGCTCTGAATTGTAACATACAAAACTCAATAAAACAAATATATTATTTAATTTCAAAAGCTTTTATTTGCTTTTAGTTGTTTTATGAAAATGGACAATATTTTCTGAAAGCAAAAACATTTTTCGATGAAAAATGAATTTTTAATAAAATTATTTATTTTTTAATTATAATAGATTTGTACATTTAAGTTGTGAAAATATTATAAAATTAAAACCGTATCCACTTTCGTAAGTGTCTTTATAAGATAGATCTTTTTAGCGCGTTGTAAATTGTATCGTTTTGACTAATCAGAAGACCCGCAGTAATTAAGAAATGTAATTTTGTGTTTATAGTCGGGCTCTAATTATAAAGTACGGAAGACCAACCAGAATACAATTAAGTTGCGTTGTTTGAGTTAAGCATTGTTCTCCGCTGTTAAGGCCTTTACTTTTGCGAAACACGTGTGGAGAAGTTTATTTGATTTTTCAATTTCAACTGAGAAGAGTACCTACAAGTATCAGTATCATCTTATGAAATTTATATGAACTTATTTTTATATTAATCTCAGTTATGGCACTTTTTCCATAAATGAAATATCAAAATTAATAATAAAATGAATGGAAATACAGATAACACAGTAAAATGTAGTAAATGTACATAAAATTATAGTATTTTATGTACACTTCTGATAAAATTTCATAAGAAAGGTACCTATAAATTAATTAGATACCTTTGTTATGAAATTTAATCTCACACTTAACAGTCTTATTTTTTCATTTCTTTATAATATATTTTCCATAAAGCATCGTAAACGTAAAGGTGAAAGCTAAGTACAAAAAAATTAGAGCGCTGAAAGTTTTCCTTAAAAATAACGAGGTAAATAATTTGTTCACTTAAATGTAAAATATTTCACTTTTCTCCTACCGTAGAAAAATTATCCTCACGGAACCCGTCAATATGTCATTCATCACCTGTCAAGTGACGCGTAAGTTTATGACCTGCTTTGTTTTATTTTCAAATTACATAGGTACCTCCACGAGAACGCTAGAAAAAGAGCATAGCATGATGAAAAAGACGCCAAACTTGACGAAAACAAAATTTTATCGTCTAAATGTTTATGTTATTATTAAGATGAAAGATCAAAGTATTTGGGGGGGGGGTATTTTTTTACATTTTTTAATCGATCTTAACACGTCCAAAAATTTCGTTAAAAATCTTGTTTTTTTTAGTCCACAAAATTGACAGATGGCAACCATTTTTTTCCATTTTATAAAATCAATGAAAATCTCAGTTTGAAATTCTTTTAAATATCAATTATCATTTTTACAAAACTTATTTTAAGAAAATCAGAAATTATAATGTTTATTTCAAATATTTTGAACTAAGCTTAACTTAGCTACTGCGCCGAAAAGATGTAATTAAGCTTGTGCGTGCGGGTGGTGTAATTGATAAAGGTACGAAATTTTATATCGGGGGTGGTGGTCCTAGTTCGAATTGAACTCGGGTTCGTTATATTCACTTACTTAAGCGACATTGTTGCAATATTCATTGCAGGGAGAGAATACTTTCATAACAAAATTAGAATTTAATTTACCATTCCGTTGTGGCAAAAGTCAGGGTGTGAAGAAAAGTTAAAACCTTTATGAGCATGAAATGTGTACTAAAACAAAAACTAATTTTGGGTGACGACCTTGGGACCACGATAATTAACAAGAACTTACCTACTACTTATTGAATTTGTTAATTTGTTTCTTGCTAACAATAAATCGAAGGGTATTTATTCGCACAGCCGCTTGAGTGAAATGTGGTACAAAGTAAAACCAATTTTAATGGGGGCCTTCATCCGCACGCACACGTTGTAAGAGAATATGACACAAGGTCGTGGTTTAATGAGGGATTCGGAAAACCGTACAAAAATTGATCAAACCATTTCGGCACTATTTGTTTTGGGGGACGTCTCAGGCGTCGAATAATGACAGCAGCCCCTACTAAAGTGAGGTACTACCAGAAAGGATAGGCCTCTCCCCACCGCGGTTTGGGACGCTTCAGATGTTACTTCCTGAGGGAGTGGTACTGCCTGAGGAGACGGGCTCCTAGTACTGAAATTTATTTATTCGCTCTCAGGCCAAAAGGCCGAGAAACGATTACAAATAAATTTATTATCGCCTTGATGTTCGAAATTAGATATGAATTTTTATTTTCAGCTGATTTGATTATAGTTTTTGTTATTGAAATTCTAGATCGAAAATTGTAAAGTTTTTTAAAAAAAAGTTTTTCGCCGACGGTAGAACTAAAACACCAATTAAGGCGAAACCCAAATATTTTGACTGATCATTTTAAAATGAAGCTGAATTGTATTAAAATTTAATACATCAATGTACATGGACTTCAATTTAAATTGAAGCCCATGTATGTTGGAAATGACTCACTAATTACTAATTCTAAATGCTAAACTTCGAGTTCAGTCTCGTCTGGCTCGTTGGTCTAGGGGTATGATTCTCGCTTAGGGTGCGAGAGGTCCCGGGTTCAAATCCCGGACGAGCCCAAAAACACATTTTTTTTTGTGAAATTACTACACTTAATTCATTATTTAAAAAAAAAAAACATATCTCTTCGGGTTCATCAGTTTTTCAGTATTATCTGTGAGTTACCATTCCTTCTTTGCACTGATAGTAGAACACTTTTTCATTACTATGGACTTCAGAGGTTACCAGACCTTCTGTTTGCCACCTAAGGCTAGAAATACTAGCAAATTATTATTTTCTGCACGAATTAATTATAGGATACTAGAAGTTCTTTTCAAAAAGACCAAAGTATTTTTCACATATGACGAAACGTTTCATATTTGATTTCCACGTGATTTATATATATATATATATATATATATATATATATATATATATATATATATATATGTTTCATTAAATAATATAGATAAGTGTTGTCTATATATTTTATGTAAGTTCTTTTCATATCGTCTGATAAGCTTAATAACATTATCATTAAACAATGAAAGAAAATCACAATATTGATACATATTTTTTAATCCAATCTAAGCTTTCGGCTTACATAAGCCATTATCAAAGATGACAATTACACAATATATTAAGCAATACACGAACAAGAAATTGATGATAGTCTGTTTTTGTTTACATGGATGATTTCCAAGCAACGATAAACACGTGCATATAAGACGCTGAAAGCGAAAATCGCACCACAGCTCATGACGTCACACATGACCACGCGAGAGTGAATCCGATGAGTATTGAGTATGGAAAGCCGTTGGTATGAACCAATGGCTTCTGTTACTAATTATAGGCATTTAAGGATATTTGTGGAGATTTCATAGTTTATATATAAGTAACCAAATAAGTAATATCAATCAATTATAATTTACAAAATGCCAAAACTCTACTAACATGATTAAGTAACAATTTAGCAAAGTAAAATAAAATCCAATCTATTTTTTCCGTATAGTGATCCCGCACAATCTGGGAGGGCGGGACCTGTGCACTGTACATAGTATCTCATAGAATGGAGATGATTCCACGTTAGTTTATAGTAGTGATGATGAAGAAGTGGTTCCACTATCTGCAAGCACAATTCTAGAAGGCCTCCAAGTAGCCAATAAATTTGGAAATCATTTTATTACAATTTTTTTTAATTACGCTATAGAAAAAAAATACCCGTATTTTTGAAAGAATTGCGCCCGAATATTGAAATAAAATATCCTCCAACGTCGGGCAAATATTGACAAACAAATCATGTTTCGCCTTTTAAACTCGCATAGTTACGTTAAAAGATTCACATTTAACCAACATAAATTTAGAAATGTTATTTTTGTTTGCAATTGTATTTATTTTGGTGAGTTTTGTTAAATTATTTTCCGAGACACAAAAACCCTAGACAGTTTTTTCGTGTTGAGATCAAAATTAGACCCAACACCGAGCGATCATTTTTATGTTTTTAAATGATTTATTTTTTTAATTAAATTTACTGCAAGCAAGGCAATAAAGCCACTAAGATACAAGGAATTACTGGCTGTGGAATAATTAGAAAACATAATTATTTCTAATGAGAAAGAACAATAAAAGTGAAATGTGCTACAGTAATTTGAATTTTTCTTTTTAAATCCTAATATAAATCTTGATGATTTTATTGATTGGCTTAAATAACAGCTCTTTTGAGGAAATTATTTTCTTAGAAGATTTGTAAAAATCGAGATCGTCAATGAATTTAAATTTCCTTTTTGAAATGAGATTTAATGTCACTTTTCAGGATATAGATCAGTTAACATATATGGTTTGAAAAATTGCATCAGCGCGAGCCTGCATAGCTCAGTCGGTAGAGCATCAGACTTTTAAGGATGCAACACGCAAGCGATCTGAGGGTCTGGGGTTCGAGTCCCCATGTAGGCTTGAAACTTTTATTTTCTTTTAGATGGGCGTTATGGCATCTGTTTCGCTGGGTCATAAAAAAGTAGATTCCCTTTCATTTTCCAAATTTATATTTAAGAAATACAAAAGGCATTTTTTTGTTTATATCAGAATCATGCATAATATCACTGATCATCATAAAAGAAATATTTGCACAATGGTATACGAGTTAATGGAGAAAAAAAAAGATCGTCTTAGAGTGGGCTACTTGAAATCCAGCAGACATCAGCGGCTGTAATAATAATAATAATAATAGTAATAATAATAATAATATTAATAATGAAACATGGCACATGAGAACATCAACAATCCCTGTTGTAGTTGGAGCTTTAGTATTGGTTGGAAAAGATTCCAGTAGACTAATTGAAGGGATTCCTGGAAGCCCATGCCGCAAAGAAATACAAAAAATCATTCTCACAAGTCCAGCCCACACTTTACGAAGGGCTTTTTATTTATGTAAAATATTTTTTTTTTTTTTTTTTGTCAGTGGAAAGTGTCATGGTGCCATTTCTAACCTTAGGTCCCTGGGCGGGACCCGGAAAGAAATGTGTAAACGCCAGAAATCAAAGGAAATAATAATAATAATAATAATAATAATAATAATAATAATAATAATAATAATAATAATAATAATAATGAAGAAAAGAAACTCTTTCTGATTGTGGTCGTCGGATCTGATGAGATAATTTAATTTATTATCCCTCTAAATCCCCAAATCATAGCACATTTTTCTTAAAAACAGATTTGTCTTTCATTCCTACCTGAAGACGCCAAAATGAACGCACGTTGTCGAAATGAGGTGTCATTTCCAACAATATTTCCCATTTTCTCCCCTCACCATGGCTTTTGTTATGGGTACCATTCGACGCCCGACTCACACGTATACTCATATGCCCAACGATCTTTCAAACACGCAAATATATCAAGATTAGCCTTACCCAAAGGATGTTGACCTCTCGAGGACATCACTCACAACAAGGGGAATCGCAGACCTTCACTCCTGACAGGAGTCATCTGAGGTCAACGTTACAGCTGGCTTCCGTTGATATTCTGGTGTGAAATTGAGCTCCAATTCTATTCCAGTATAATACCGCAGTACCGTACTGGCTTAAGCTGGGATGAGTAAATACCAATCTCAATTTTGTGTCTAAAAAAGATCAACATCTATTGTTTTGTAAATAGAAATATTTGATGCTCTAGAAAGGGAGCGATAGTTATTTCCTTCTTTAGATTCAAACTCAGTCAATATTTGAAAATGTTATTATATCTACAATACTTGTTAAATTTAATGTCAAAGGTAATAACTGTTATGCGACTGCGAATGTTCGGGTAGCGTAACGGTTATTTATGTAAAATGTGGAATCGCTGATCCGGGTTCAAATTTCTCCCTAATCTGTTGCATTCACTTTCGCAATCATCCCTTTCGAAAAGGCAAGAAACTGTCTTATCTCTGCCTAGCTATGAGATAAATAGTAATTTACGCTGGGATTTCTAACCTTGGGCGGCAGTCTAAGAGAAGGAAACCTCTGAATTCAAAAGACAAGAAACTATACTATACTGTTTACTGTTATCATTGCAAAGAAGACCTGGTAATTCACAGATAATACAGAAAAAAAGAAGTAGTGATGAACTTCAAAAGACAATCGTGTTTTGAAAATTACAGGACAAACAAATGTATATTTTTGTATGTATTGTAAAAAAAACAACATTTCTTGGGCTCGTCCGGGATTTGAACCCGGGACCTCTCGCACCCTAAGCGAGAATCATACCCCTAGACCAACGAGCCGGATGAAAGGACTGAGGAAGTTTAGCATTTTGAATTACTAATTAGTTACATTCCAACGTTAACGCAGGTTAATTTCTATTTAATTAGAATGTATCATCAATTCCAAGTGATCAGGTCTAATTGTTTTGTTTTTACCTTGATTAGTGTTTAGTTCTCATTTTATGGAAACTCTATTTTCTAAACTTTAGGGTGTCGTTTCGATTTTGACTTTCAGTAACCAAAGAAAGAATAATCAAATCAACCGAAGAAAAAAAAGCATGATGAAAAAGGCGCCAGACTTGACGAAAACAAAATTTTATCGTCTAAATGTTTATGTTATTATTGAGAGGAAAGATCAAGGTTTATTTTAATTATTTAAAAAAATGTTTCCTTCTCTTTAGAACAATCTGAATTTTCATTTAAAAATCCTTGTTTCTCTTTGTATCACCGGAACTAGTAAAATAACATATACAATTTTTAGCACGTATTTTGTATGACACACATTAATTTGGAAAATCTTACAAAAATAAAAATAATTGTCTGATGTTAATGAAACTTTCAGAAACTATTCACAGATGATCGAAAGTATTATAAATATGTTTTTTTTATTAAAGTCATGGCAGAAATATTTTTTTATATATTTATTACCCCCCCCCACACACACACACATACATATCTAATTTTATGAAAACTCTAGAAATTCAGTCGCCTTCAGTTTAGTGATTATATTAGTCAAAAGCACAAGGCTTTGAGGAAAGCAGATCATTTTTTTTTAATTGGATCCCCCCCACCTGAAAATCAGCTCTGAAATGTAACATACAAAACTCAATAAAACAAAAATATTATTTAATTATTTTATTATTTAATATTTAATAAATGCTTTTATTTGCTTTTCGTTGTTTTTATGAATATGGACAATATATTCTGAAAGCAAAAAAAAATTCGATAAAAAATGAATTTTTAATACAATTATTTGTTACTTCTTTAATTGTTTTAGATTCTTACATTTAAGTTGTTAAAATATAAAATTAGTTGAAAGCCGCATTCACTTTCGTAAATGTCCTTATGAGATAGATCATTTTTCAGCGCTTTGTAAATTGTATCGCTTCGTCCAATCAGAAGATCCGCAGTAATTAAAAAATGTAATTTTGTGTTCATAAAAAATCGTTAAAATGGCTGTAATTAAAAAATAGGGAAGGTCATAAGCAATAAACCGTCACGTGGCTTGAGTGTAAGCATTCTCCGCTGACCGTCCATCTCATTATTGCAAATTCTTTGTGCGAAACACATGTTGAGCATTTTGAATTAGCGTTTTTACTAATTGAAAAAATTTGAACACAATTCTAAGCCATTTTCAGCATCAACATTACTACATTTTTAAAAGTAGCATTTATTTCATTTACATATTTCATTGCAATTTCACTTTTGTGAAATTGTTTTACAGTTTTCAGTGAGTCGTCTTATTTAAATTTTATGAAATTTAATCTCACTCTCAACAGTCTTATTTTAATTTCTTTATAATATATTTTCGATAAAGCATCGTAAAAGGATAGGTGAAAGCTAAGTACCAAAAAAATAGAGCACTGAAAGTTTTCCTTAAAAATAACGAGGTATATTTGTTCACTTAAATCTAAATAATTTCACTTCTCTCCTTCCGTAGAAGGAATTATCCTCACGTAAGCTATCAATACGTCATGAAAATGTCTTTCGTCACCTGTCAAATGACGCGAAATGTTATGACCTGCTTTGTTTTATTTTCAAACTACATCTTTTCGGCGCAGAAACTAAGTTAAGCTTGTTGCAAAATATTTGATTCTCTTAAAATAAGTTTTGAAAAAATTATAATTGATTTTTAAAAGATTCCAAACTGAGATTTTCATTTCTTTTATTAAATGAAAAAAATGGTTGACATGATTGATTATCTGTCAATTTTGCTGACTAAAAAACAAGATTTTTAAGAAAAATTTTGGACGTACTAGGAACGATTAAAAAATGTTAAAAAAATATCCCCAAAATACTTTGATCTTTCCTCTTAATAATGATATAAACATTTACACAATAAAGTTGTGTTTTCGTCAAGTTTGGCGTCTATTTCGTCACGCTATGCTCTTTTTTAGCGATCTCATGACGGCACCTATATATATGTATATTGTATATAGATTTAATTTCAAACATATTTTAAATGTGATAATAAATTTATTTGTAATCGTTTCTCGAGATATTTGACCTGATAAAATCAAATTATTTCCAGTTTCTGGGCCCCGTCTTTTCAGGCAAGTAGTTAGCATCATGACGTGGCGTCTGAGTCGTTCCGAAAAGTGGAAATGCCGAGGAGACTGGACAACAACAGAAGGCTATCTCTCTAGGTAGTACCTCATCTGGGTGGGGTCTGGAATTATTACCCGATTGAAGTAAAAAGTGAATATAACGAATCCGAGTACAATTCGAACTCGGCACTCCAATTTACAATTCCGAACTGTTATCATTCCACTACCTGCACACCCAGGCTTATAGTACCGGGTATTCCCAAGCGGTTGCTCATGTACGAACCTGGCAGGCTCGACATCGCTTAATTTCAGCGATCTTACAAAAACCGATATTTCAACGTGATATGGCCGTAAGCCAGTATGATGTCAAATCATTCCTCTTCTGACTACGATACTTAACAAAAGTCAAGTAATAGTTTGAGCTCCTAAATCAACGATAATTGTCATGTCTCCTCCCCAACCACAGAACATAGATCCTAGTCCACATTTTATTCATACAAAACGGATTAGAAACGTAGCTTTTTTGTTTTGTTTTTACTTTAAAAGGTTTATTAATGACAACCAGTGTATTGACTTTTCGTGTTGATCAGACTTTCTTGTAATTCATTTAGAGCATTTAGAGCATTATAGGAAGGCTGATAAGATCCAAGCTCCCCCCATTTGGCTAGGACTGAGAACTAAAGAGAAGACTGAATTTCACCGTTTGGCCTCAATCTATGGCAAGTCTTTGGAACGATACTGTATCACTCACCATTTTAAACCCCTAAAACTTGTCTATAAGTCTTCGATGCGTAAAATATCTCATTCTTGAGAAGAATTACAAGCGAAAAGTAATACAAATTGTATATTAAAAATGAAAGCAAGAAAAAATGTTTACAGTCTCATCTAAAAAGATATTTATTTTATCCAAGGATCAGATACAATGGCGGACTTTGTCTAAATATATTGGTTGTCAGGTGACTAGGAAGTCTCCCGGCAACTACAATGCTATCCTTTAATTTTCATAACGAATAAATAAAATTTTCAGAAATAAATATGTAGAAAAATGGCTCCAATTAACAACTTGTGGAAAAAATGGATACCAGTAGATACCAAATATAAATGCAGAATGTTGCCACTGAATTATTTTTTTCTAATTCTAACTAATTGGTTAATATTTTTGAATAATTTCCACATCAACAATATTAAGAACAATAGTTTGTGTTTACGAGTTCATTGTTCGAATCTTCCAATAATTGCTTCTACAGCCAATTCATCTCACAATTCCATTTCAATGGATAGCAAAATGGATGATCCCAAATTCTCCTCAGACATTGAACTTCTTAACCATGTCTTTATGAACTTCAGCTTTGAAAATGTCCTTGAGCAACTGATAGTGTGCAGATGACTTATATAAAGTTTTTCTTCCCTTTTATTACTTGCAGCAGATACCAAATGTACATACAGAATGTTATCATTTAATGCTTTCTTATTTTTAAAATTTTAATTAATTGATTGATATTTTAAAATAGTTTACTCCACAATTTACACATTAACAGATAAATCAAAATGCGATGGATAATTACACTCAATATCTGTATATATTTCTGAGATGAGGTATTATGTACATTATTTACATTATTCAGACTATTAAGGCATTGGAAAACTTTCAGAGGGAAATTAACAGGAGTTAACTGATAACTGACATCCATTAAACATGGCACGTGGAATTAGAACAGTCTACCCCAGTGAGCGAAATAAAGGGTTCAGTTCGACATTCCATCCACCTGAAGAAGGCCAGAACGTACAATGGCTGAAACGTTGTAATGAATATGGCGACAAACACGAGGACAATAGTCCGAATAATGTAAATAGTGTACATAATTACATTCAGTTCGCTTAATATATTAAGAGCAATCATCTGTATTTACGAGATGATTGTTTGAATCTGCCAATAATTGCTTCTGCATCCAATTAATCTAAGAATTTCATTCCATGGATTGCATAATTTATTATTCCAAATTCTCTCCAGACATCGAATTTCTTAACATAGTCTTTATGATCTTTGTCTTTGAAAATGTCCCCTCACTTTGAAATTGATTCACTGGTGCAGATGTCTTTATAAAGTTCTTGTTACTTTTCATTATTAAAACAGTTATCTGTGTTTGTTTCTTGTGTTTGTATTTTTATTTGATATATGGTGTCAACACCATCAGGCTCCCACTTGCCATCGAGCAAGCTGACACCATGGCCACTCCCCACTACTGATGAGATAAAAGAATATCGAATCAGGAATCTTTAAATCGTCTGATTTAAACATCTCAGTCCACCTTTAGCATCTGTTTTTATCCCCTATCCAATTTTTATTTTGAGTTAAACTGCTTGCTGTAATCATTCGTTTTCTTTCTAGTCAGACTAATTATTTTTTTTAGATGATTTCACACGTGGTTACAATAAAGTTTTCGGTATAAAATTCCCAGAAAGTTACCCAGATCGACAGCGAACTGATGAAAGTTTGGTTTGTTTTACGTCATATCAAACTCAATGGGTTATTTAATGCAAACAAGATGTTTATTGCTAGTAATATTTTTTACAAAAATGTATTGCTGGTAATATTTTTTCCTTCAAAAATCCATTTCTGGTAATATTTTTTCTTTGAAAATATATCGCTGGTAATATGTATAGCTGGTAAGTTTTTTTTTAAAAAATGTATTGCTGGTAATAATGTATTACAGGTAATAATTTTTTCTTCAAAAATTCATTGCTGGTAATAATTTTTTACAAAGTATTTCTTGTATTAAAACCTATTTTTACACTTTCATAGTGTTTTGACCCCAGTTTGGGGGTTAAATATTTGCCCATAGTTGGGATTCTAACAGGTACTACAACCTCGGGTCAGGGTCGATCTGGGAACACTAGCAATTAAGAGTTGGTTCCACGTCCCTAAAAACCTCCTGATCAGAGGCCTTGCTGGTGGACGTAGTTTATCGTCTTACCCAGGACGCCGGATGTAGTTTATCGTCTTACCCAGGACGCCGGATGTAGATTATCGTCATACCCAGGACGCGGATGTAGTCTGGGTGTTAACTATTTGCCCATAGCTGGGACCCTAACAGGTGATACAACCCTGGGTCAGGGTGGACCTGGGAACACCAGCAATTAAGAGGTGGTTCCACGCCCTTAAAAACCTCCTGACCAGAGACCTTGCTGTTAGAAGTAGTTTATTTCCTTACCCAGGACGCGGATGTAGTTTATCGTCATATGCAGGACGGCCTGATGAAGGACACAAGGACCGAAATGTTGCTAACGAGATGAAGGAAATTGTCCGCGTGTAAATAATGATAACTCCTCATCCCCAAAATTCAGAGAGAAATTAGAATTAAATAAAGGCCCGTAACTAAGAACAAATGACACCATAAAAAAAACCCGGAGATTGTGGGAGACTTCTGGCTGGTCAACTTAAAAGTTGGATCGAACTAGGCCCGGGTTTTGGGGGGTCTTTTTGGTCTTGCAGTCGATACGAACACGTAGAAACATATACGCATATGCTCCCACACGGTGATGGATTTGAATTTTGGGACCCTGAAGGTTTGAACTGTTATGTTGATCCCTTTGCAAACAGTAACAATAGGGAAAAATCAAACACTGTCTAAATGACCTTGCTGACCCTGCTTGGAGCTCTAGGTCTAAATGGACAGGAGACAGGATGGTGGGAGGATCCTTGAAGTCAATCCATATCCAATCCCGCCAGCAAGCAGGTATGGGGAACCTTGTTGCATTTACAGTCGACCCCCATAAGATGTAAACGGTCATTGGATGACGGTTCGTTAGATTAAAAAGATGAAAATCTTATTTTTGACGTTCTAAATGCACAAACGAGTCGAGTGTCAGCCTGATTTGAGGATTCAGTTGTCATTTCTGGCTTCGATTGGCTCTGGTCTAAGAGCTAAGCTATGAGAATATTAAACCGTGCACTAACGAAGGAATGATGAAAAATATGGAAAAGACAAAGCAAAATCCTAATATGCAAGTTTACTGTTTTAATTTTGTTTTACTGTCGACGTCAGACGTTTCGGTCTAGTAGACCATCTTCTGGGAGGAATCCAGGATACGACTTCTATAATGTCGGCTAGAAATAGATTCTGGTGAAGCCATACAACTGGGGTTTCGTGTAACGTGTACCATACGAAAAACATTTTAAATTTAACCAAGCAGAGACATTTTTGAAGCCATCTTTTCATTATCTATCTCTCTATCTATCTATCTAATTTTTTATAGATCTCTGCTCATATCTATCTATCTATCTATCTATCTATCTCATTTTTTATAGATCTCTGTTTATATCTATCTATCTATCTATCTATCTATCTCAGTCTGTTAATATCTATCTATCTATCTATCTATCTATCTATCTATCTATCTCACTCTATTGATATCTATCTATCAATCTATCTATCTATCTATCTATCTATCTATCTATCTATCTATCTCACTCTATTGATATCTATCTATCAATCTATCTATCTATCTTACTCTATTGATATCTATCTATCTATCTATTTCAGTCCTTTTCATTATCTATCTATCTATCTTCATTTGAGGGAATCAATCTACCTCTCTTTCTTCATCTGAATTAATCTATCTATGTATCTAGCTATCTATTTTTCATCTATCTTCATCCGAGGGAAACTATCTCTCCATCTGTATATCTATCTATCGATCGGTCAATCTTCATCTTATTTAATCTATCTTTATTTCTATCTAAATGAATCTATCTATCTATCTCATTCTTTTCATTTTCTGTCAAGCAAGCGTCATGTCATTGAGACACACGTCTTGCATTTCTCTATTTCCATCTGTTTCAAAGGGAGTCAGGTCCCTCTCACGAGACCACGTGGGCATTTTGGAGAAGTGCATGTGTTAAGAAAAAGAGTTTTTTTGTTTTACAATAATGTTCATCCTGTAAAAGACCCAATAGCCACTCGAGGTAGAGCTAATGACCTGGATCGACGTTGCCCTACTTCGATGATCGTACGAAAATCGGTCTGGTGTTTCAAGGCGATATGGCCGTAAGCCTAATAAAGATCTGTAGTACGCATATAATTAATTCCAGATTTTTCATTTAAATTTTATTTTATTTTTGTGTATGTAAAACATAAAAATAAAATGATCGACTCGTGAACAAATTGCAAACGGAGTTAAAGGACTGGAAATGTTGAAGGAAGATATTATTTTTGTTTTTCAGATCAAATTAAAAACGATTCAATTGTTGTCTTCAGTTTTCCCACAGCAACAGCTTCGCTACGTATTTCGTACGACACGCTTCTTATTTTTCAAATAAATTTCTCCTTATATAGAAAAATCCCAATGGAATGTTTAATTGAATTTGAATGCTTATTTTATAAGTTAAAAAATGCCAACCATTCTATTCTAACGGCTCTTATTTGGAAAAAGAATGCGACCATCTTGTTCCGTCTCACATGCCTTACCTACTTAATATTCAGTACAATAGATACGTCGGTCTAAAACGCTTGGCTCGTTGGTCTAGGGGTATGATTCTCGCTTTGGGTGCGAGAGGTCCCGGGTTCGAATCCCGGACGAGCCCAATTTATTTTCTTACAATTTTAAAACGTTTAATCTTCCTTCGAATTCACGACATGCCTAAGTATTTTTCACTTTAACGTTTCATATTTGATTTCACGCAATTTTCTAAAAATTATTCGCAATTTGTATGATTTTTATATACAGTGTAACCCGGATATAAGAGACCCTGATATAAGAGAAACACGGATATAAGAGATTTTCTCTGGTCCCAAATTAGAGCCTGTGTTAATAGACCAAACCCGGATATAAGAGAAACCCGGATATAAGAGACTTCGTATCCGGTCCCGACAACTCTCTTATACACTCAATTCTCTTTTTGCACAGTTTTGAAATGAAGTCGGGGGTTGAATAGGATATAAAATACGAAGCTTTAAGTCTGATACTATCATTTTGTCCGCCCACCAATTTCACTTTAGTGCGAAAATTGAAATATTTAAAAAAGAAAAGCAAAACGCCGCTACCTACACGAGAACACGAACCAGCAATTGTTCATTCATAATATCCTTAAATATCTGATGCCCTCACGACAGAAATATTTTATCACTATACCGAGATACGATTTTATCTACGAAATGAAAATCATTTTGAAGCCATTTCTGATCAATTATAAAATCAACTCTCTTTCCTTCCATTTTAAATCTTTTGGATTCGATCATATCTCATCCATTCCACTAACAATATGGCGTATTAAAGGTCTTATATGGAAAAAAATACTATTAAATGTCCCTCTCAATTGTTACAACTCGTCAAAGAAAATTATAAATGTTTAGTTCAAAGTTGCGATAAAATTCTCAACATTTACAAAAAAGAATAATTCAAAATGAATCAATGAATAAAGGCATATTATGTTCGTGTTGTGTGTATAATCTCTTCTCGTTCTTTATCTGCTCGGGACCAAACTGACATAAACAGAATGAGAGAAATGAGTAAACATGATTAAAATAGCGGTTTAAAACGAAATGTTTAATTCGTTTTTAAACGCCGAAAAATATACAATGAGCTCCTGATATCCTGAAAAAGTCTGATGCTCTACAGACAGAAATATTTTATCACAATAATGCAACACGATTTTATTTACGTGATAAAAAATCATTTTGAAGCCATCTCTGTATCTGACTATATTTCTGAGATGAGGTATTATGTACACTATTTACATTATTCGGACAATTGTCCTCATCTACTGAAGGGCCGAAACGTTGTAATAAATATGGCGACAAAGATGAGGACAATAGTCCGAGTAATGTAAATAGTGTACATAATACCTTCACTCAGAAATATAGACAGATACTGAAGGGCCGAAACTTTGTAATAAATATGGCGACAAAGATGAGGACAATAGTCCGAATAATATAAATAGTGTACATAATAGTGTGTGTGTGTGTGTGTGTGTGTGTGTGTGTGTGTGTGTGTGTGTGTGTGTGTGTGTGTGTGTGTGTGTGTGTGAAATAAATGTGGAAGCCTAATGGTCTATGGTATATAGAGATGCAGGTTGGGCTAATACATAAGTAAATCATCAAATTTACTGTCTTTATTACTTCAGCTACCACTTTTCTTTGAATGTCAATTTTTGTGCAAATATGTGCAAAAAGTGGATGACAGAGCCTTGGTATTTTTCTCACTTCTCATTGGTCAGTTAATATGCAAATCATGTTCTCAACTACTTCCGAATAACATCGACCTAGTTCCTGACCTGACGAAAATACATTTTCCGCCAAAAATCAGAAATGTTTTTCGGAGCCTGTCACGTGAAAAGAAAACAAATAAATTGAATGTATGCGTGAACCTCGCTAGTGAGAATTTACGAACGACTCGCATTTGCTAAACTAGTTCACGACGCTTGTATCAATGAAGTACGAAGTTAGAATTTTAATTCCTTCGACATTTTAATTCAAGTTAAAACATTCAAGTCAACCACTCACTCACTAACTTCGTCTGGAACTTACTGAAATCTTCTCACTCACAATATTGAATAATAACAGAATCATGGACATTACAGAACATTACAAGTAACAGAAATTACAAACATTACGGAACTTTCATTCGTTCAACTCTTCTGAAGCTGAAAGTTTATTAACATATTCTCAGCTTTACAGAGTTCTTTCAACTCTCTCACAGTGAACATTTTGAGCGGCAAGTTCGTTGAACTTCCTATGAGGTCAGATAAAAATATTTCCTTAGTAAAGACTTTAATTCCAGTCAAAGGGCGGTAACTCCTATTAATTATGCTTGTATATCAATGACGTACATAAATATGAATTTTGTTTGTTCTTGCTATAAAAACAAGTTTTCGTGTTCTCTCTCTTGTTGCATTTCGTTTGCTTACACATTTGTAAAGTGAAAAATCTACGGGTTGATTTAGGCCGTCAAGACCACTACAGTACCAATTTATTGTTGACTCCATTTAGTTACAGTGGTTAATGGGGGTGACTATCGTCGTAGTCCTTTTTGTGATTTAACAGTTCATGCAGGCTCGTTGTTTGTTTGTGTGTTGTTTTTTTGTTTGTTTTTTTTTTGGTGGGGGTGCTGACAGGAATTAATTTGTTGAGTTTATCCTTTCTTCTTTTTCTTCTGGAGTTTTACGTCCGGTCAATTCACATCCGATAAATCTGCAACCCGTGCGTCTCGAACTGCTACATCAAACCTATTTCCCCACTTCTTCTGGTGTGCACGTGGGTTTTTCGTCTTTTTATTCTGCCTGACACATCCTGGTTTTCCGTTTGATTTTTGGCGGGGCGTGTTGTCATTAGTGTTGTTTTTTAAAAGACATTCACTGACCCACATAAGCTATGTCCGGGTTCTGTCAGTTACCGAGGATAGGAAAAATAGAAGGAAGAAAGGAAGTAGAGAAGAGAGAGAGAGAGAGAGAGAGTTTTCTTTGTCACTCTCTTAGTGAAAAGGAAAGTGTATATTTCCATATCGTGTTACTATAACCTAATCCAACTACAGGTTCCAAAGTATATGTAGCGAGTGAATGTGCATACGTACGTGTATGTGTGAGGTTAGTTCATGCGCTTCTCAAAGGGAACGCGGTCCCCGCAAGAGGTTACATGTTGACGAATAAGCGGATAAGGTGAGAAGAGGTTATTTATCTCGACAAGGCAGGATATGGCACAAGATAGTTTTTTATGTGGAGCGAATCCGAGTCCTTAGACTCGGGCAAAAATCCCTCATAGATCCCGCATACACGGGGTCGGGCTTGCCTACCTCCCCAGACGTGACTCAGCCCTTCGGCATAGCATCGTCTGGGTTCCTCTCTACCCGAAGTTAGAGTTCGACAAGTCAGCCCGAACTGGTTTGGACTGATTCTAGGGTGAGAAGAGAACGCTAAAAAATTATCGTAGTGTATTTATAGTCCTGAGAGCGTCTCCTAGGAGCATTTTCGAAAATTAGGAGGAGGTAAATCAACACTGTATATGGGAGTTTGAAAGGCGCACATTGATTTTTTTTTTTTTTTTTGCTCGACATTGGAGAACATTTCACTTTCAGGCTGTCGGGTTCATAAAAAAAATACATGAATAAGAAATTCATCACGCTGCCATTTTGTCATGTCTATAAAAAATAAATAAATAAAAATTAATTATAGTGTCAAAAAATAATTATAATAAAAATTAATTAATTCACTCTTCCGAAACTAATGAGAATCAACCCCACTTTTCTACTCAATAAAAACACAAAAAACACGTGACATCGTCAATATCGAAGAGGCACTAAACCAAAATTTCGAATCTTTTCCTTTTTCCGGATACAAGGGTAACATTTGTCTTTTAATACTCAAGGAAATTTCGAAAGAAATCTCCAGACACTTCTTTTATTTTCCAACTAAATTATCTGGATACACATGCATAAAAACGAAAACATACAAGAAAGTGGGTATCTAATTTATTAACTTTAGTATACCAAACCATAAGGCAATGTTTTGGGCCCATTTAATGTTTTAATTCAAATTTATGGTGAAAATAGATTTTTGAAAGCATTTCTAATTTTCTTTAATTTAAGCAGCATTTAATAAAAATGACTATTTATTGTTTTGCTTATTTATTATATATATTCTCAATCAATAAAAAAAATTACCTTAAAGAAAGACCTGGAGTTTGAAACCGTACGTATGCTTCCAATTCTTTTTCTCTTTTCATTTTTCCGCTGTTACTTTGGCTCTCTAAATTTACGAAATTCGAATGGTCCCCACCACTTTCAACAAAACCGCTTTCAAATTTTATTTTATGAATTTGTAACTTTATTTTAGTACATATCAATTTAATATATTTGTTTGTTACTCTATATACAGAAGTATGATAAGAATACCATAGACTGAACATGTGAGCAATGACACAGTTTTAGAGAAAATGCAAACAAAAAGGACACTCATGTTTAACATCAGAAAGAAACAATTGTAACTTCTTGGGCACATAATGAGGAAAAAAGGCTTGGAGAACTTAACACTGACAGGACATATTGAAGGTAAAAGGAACAAAGGAAAGCACCTAATAACCTACCTGGCGAGCTTGTGGCAGTACGGGGATTAGGACGTATTGTAAAACAACTAACTTTACTAAGAGCTACAAAGGAGAGGAAATTGTGGAGGGCCATGATCGCCCACCTCCTGAAAGGACACAGCAAATAAAACAAAAGATGTTTATATATAAACACACACTCACAGTGGCGGACTGGGTTTAAAATTATTCGTTCCCAGGAGACAAAGGGGACCCAATCTATAATTTAATTTCCATAATGAATAAATAAAATTTTTTTAAATACATAGGGAAAAAATGTGTATATTTTAGTAATTAGCATGTCCACGTATTGTATATATTACAGTAAATACCAAATATGAACACAAAATGTTTTAACTGAATTTTTTACTTATCTTTTTAATTTTGAGTAATAAAGCGCTTTTCGGATTTTATCTCAAGTGAAAATCGAAGAAAGAATAAATACTTGAAAAGTGACTGAAAATATATTGGACATGTCCGTGTTTCGAACGAGGGACCTCTCGCACCCAAAGCGAGAATCATACCCCTAGACCAACGAGCCAACCAATCACGTCCGATATATAATTACCCATTCTAATGAATATTAAGTAGGTAAGGCCTGTGCTGTAGCCTGTGAGACGGCCCAGGATGATCGCATTATTTTGTACCAAATAAAAGAGTTGTTAGAATAAAATGGTTGCCTTTTTTCAACGGATAAAATAAGCGTCCAAATCCAAATAAGCGTTCCATTGAGATTATTTTTATTTAAGAAGAAATTTTATTTCAAAAATAATAAGCGTGCCGTACCAGATAAGTACGGTCCCTGTGGGAGAACTGAACAAAAGACTTAGAATAAACAATCTAGTAGTCTTTAATATTTTTGTTATAAATTCTCAAGAACAAAAAATTTACATTCATCATATGCTTGGGTTTTTAAATGTAACAGAGAGAGAGAGAGAGAGAGAGAGAGAGAGAGAGAGAGAGAGAGAGAGAGAGTCTGGGAAACACACACACGTATATTTTTTTTATTGAAACTGGATTAGATTTGAATAGCGAAATTAAATCGGAGCATTTTGTTTACTGATGGGGAAATCTGATCTAGGGCAGAAGTTGTACCCATTGAATCTGGGTCATCAGAAGACAATGAAAAATGGTCGAAATAATTTTTATCGACTAAAAAATGGAATAGAGCTGAGTAAGCTAGAAGGAACTTTGGAATTCACATGATTTTGGTTGAAGCAGCCAGAACCCGTGATAGTCGCGTGCGAAGTAGTAGGGCCGAGGGTCAGTTATAACCAGTCGGGTTTATCTATATGAACGCGTAGTTATGCTGAAAAAGGCAGACTGGAGAAAATTCTTGAAGTTGGAAGAGAGAATTGGCGCGGGCAAGCGTTGGAGGGAGGAACGCTACTATAACTTTAAGCCCCGCACAGAAATCTTTATCCCCCCATCGCAAGAGTCATATATCGTTCTGAGACGATTTCACAACAAGCTAATCACAGCCCACTCTCTCTGTGTCTAGAATCCAGTGTATGAGTTTTTACGTCAATTACTTTTCTTTCCTGTAACCTGTTTCTTTTCTCTACTATTCTTTTCTGCTATATAAAAGACATTAACAATTCAACCATTGAATAGTTGTTTGTCCGGCTTTCTGCAGATATTCATTTTTTTTTTTTTGCTGCAATCTAAATTTCTTAGCGCAGACTCCCCAGCCGTGACTACATCTTCAGTCGACCGTGAATGGACGGGCATCACTTCTGCTTTCTGGATCAAACAAATCACAACGTGAGCAGGAAGCAGGATTAAAACCAGCGGACCGGTCGAATAATCTACGGATGCTCAGGGGACCTATGTCCCCTCCCTTAAGTTCGGTTAGAACCGAGTAGACACCTCAACCCAGAGACTAAGACGCCAGAGGTTGAGGGGCAGAGGCGAAAGTGCTAGAAAATCCATAAACATTGTCGAGGAGAGAAGGTAGTTAAAAGAACAGTGGTGGCAGCGGAAGGTTCAAGTTTAAAAAATAAAAAAAATAATTTAATCATGCCGGAACTTGTATTTAGTATACAAGTCAGTCAGTTATGTTCCATGCGTGATACACGCTTAGGCGATCATGTATCTTCCGATATATGACTGACGAGGCAGATTTTTCCCGAAGGTTGCCATTTCCTTCTGTGGTAGACCAGTTGTCATCCAAGGCTATAGAACCCGGTCTGTCTTACTATTTACCCATAGCTGGGGGAGAAGAAGAGGGAAAAATCTGCCTCGTCAGTCATGTATCGAAAGATACATGATCACCTAAGCGTGTATCACACATGGCACATAACTGGCTCATATACAAGATTACATCTTAAAATTTAAAACTTATTTCCTCAGCTTTTCGAGTTTTTATATCCATTTGCAATTTCGCCACGAGTTGATCATTTTATTTTTATATTATACCAAAAACAAAACATACTTTAAATTAAACATATGGAATCAATTATATGCGTATTACAGAACTTTAGGCCGTATCACGTTGAAACACCGGTTCTCGTACGAGCCTGATCAGTACCTGGATGGGTGATTGCCTTGGAACTCACCACTCGCTATTACCTAGATAGGTGACCGCTTGGGAATACCAAGTGCTGTAAGGTTGGATGCGCGGGTGGTGTAATGGATACCAGTTCGAAATTGGAAATCAGAGACCCGAGTTCCAATTTCAAGTGGGTTAGTTATATTCACTTATGTGTAAATAGCCTTGGGAAAGGTATATATCCACCTCTTCCCCCACAGCTATAGGTGTTGTGATGGAATGAACAGATTACGTACTGCGCTGTATTCAATATTCATAGACTACGACGAACATGGTCAACATTCCCTCACTTGAGTACCACCTTTGTCTGTTTGTAACCTCTGTAAGGATACAACAATAGGTTAATAAGTACTTGTATCAGTCAATCATTATCACAAAAATAATTCTTACAACGTAAACATATCTTCTGACTTTAAATAACCTGTAAAAGGTTGATAAGCCGTAAAAAACAAAACAATGTGAAAGAAATCCAGACCATAATTGCGTATATCGTATCTTCTTGTGTAAAATACGAGAAAATTTAAACGGAAATTCAAGGTAAAAAATGGGAGTTTTTATTATACACAAGTACACGTTTTCCGAAACTGTTACTCAGCTTAAAAACCTTTTCAATTGAAACGACAAGAGGACAGTAGATAATAAAACACAAAGTAGACACGTGCTGATAACAACTGTTTGAAAAGATATCTGACATGTCGGCAATATTTGTTCTTTGGGAATTAGCATAACTGGGCGTCTTTTATCTCAATGACAGGAAATTCGCCGAAATTGATTAAAATTTAATCAAGGGAATCCGTGGCGTGCCGAGGTCTTGGTCCGGGGGTGGCGCAAGAGTTCAACTCGTTGTCCCCCCCCTTACCACAACCATTGGCCAACAAACGGGATGGATCAAATACTATTTTTTTTGGAAATTCAGATAAAAATACTTCTCGCGATTATTGACGCGATATAATTGGAAATACAAATAGAAATTTTATTACAAAAATACAAAAAAAGTACAAATACTTCTTAAACTCTGACAAATATCTAAATATACAGTGTAACCCGGATATAAGAGAAACCCGGATATAAGATAGATTTTCTCTGGTCCCAAAGTAGAGCCTGTGTTAATGTATATATAATAGACCAAACCCGGATATAAGAGAAACCCGGATATAAGATACTTCTTCTCCGGTCCCGGCAACTCTCTTATATCCGGGTTACACTGTAAATGCTTTTTAACACAAATACAAATGCTTTGAAAAATTTAAATACAATTCAAGTACATTTTTATTTGATCCGCCATTATCAACAAGAACTCTGCATCGACAAAACTTGAAGTAAAAGATGTCAAGACTAGAGCAATCCTCATCAATTTGAATTCGTAAAGCGCGACATACGACCAGGCTCTTCAAAAATTTCTGTGTTTAAATTCTTCATTTTCGATGCTTAATAAAAAGTCAAATTGCTCAGGCGTTCTTTACCCAATGTGTTTCGGAGATAGTTTATTTTTTTAAATTAATTTTAGTTTAGTGAAAGAGTGCTCACAGGATGCCACCGAGACAGCAAAAGCTAACAGTATGCATAATGCTATTTGTAAATTGGGGAGCACGTCATCGCCGTAAGATATTGTGAAGTTGAAAAGTTCGATTGGGGGTTTTTGGTTTAACAAATGCACTGTCTTTTCTTTTTTTGTATTAATATTCGGCAGTCTGTAATTTCGCGACTGAGTTCTATTCCATCAAAATCACCCTCGTATGTTGCAGGATCTACTTTCCATTTTTCTACCGTGTCTTCGCTCGAGTCAATGAGGCTTTCAGTATCCAAGATGAACCCAAATTGCTCGTGTAACTGACTCAACCTTATAAATCGATTTTTCAGTTCTCTATTCAACCTGTTCAGTAGTACCTTCAAGATAACAAGCATTTCTTCTCTCATATTTAGAGGCTCATCTTTCATCTCCTCTCCAGCCATTCTTTTTTACGACGCATCCTTCTCTGTTGAGCAACTTCAGTGCCCCATTCTAAGCATTCTTCCTTGCCTTTTGAGAATCTCGTTCACTCATAACAGATTGTTGCAGACTTTGAATGTCAGCCTGAGCTTCGTTGACATCCATTCTAGGGAAGCATAGTTAGAAAGCTGAAAGTTTTCATGCTGTGCAGCAAGCAGCTGGCGTCGCTTCTTGTGTCGACTGATACTGTAGTCTCACTTGCCCAACAATTTAGCTATGTCATCCAACTTCGTTTTTACAACGTGAACACCATCGCGTCTAGCGTGGCTGGACATTTGGCTGAGAGTCATTTGACCGAGAGACATTTGACTGAGAGACATAATAATAATAATAATAATAATAATAATAATAATAATAATAATAATAATAATAATGATAATAATAATAATGATAAATAAATTTTTCAATTATACTTTACATATACTTTGATATGATTCTAAATCCCTTTGACTCAATGTAACTTTAATTCTTTCATTTGGATTTCCATTTTTCTTTCCTTTCTCTTCCCAGTTTTTTAACCTATATCTCAGTTTTCCGCCCCTCGCCCTTAAGCGGAACTTTCAGTCTATTTTTCTTTCCTCCTAGGCATCCCATATCTCCGTCGGTGCGGGCAGATATATATATATATATATATATATATATATATATATATATATATATATATATATATATATATATATATATAGTAATCTCTGTCTGTCTGTCTGTCTCTCTCTCCTTATATATATATATATATATATATATATATATATATATATGCATGTACATGTGTATATGTCCGCATCTGTAGGGATCATATTGAATGATTTTTTTAAAAACTTTATACACTAAAATCTGATATTCCCCTGGGAGTGGTCACTCCGATTTTAACTAAGTTAAAACTTAGTGTACTGTATTCACCGGGGTAGACCTCCGATATATTAATAAATCCACATTCTCACCAATCTCATTGGTTGGGCGTCCTCTTGGGTCTTCTTCGAGAGTCGTCCTAAAGCTGGTAACTTGAACATAATTGCCCCTTGGCGGTCAAGGTTGAAACACAAATCTCTACCAATTTCAATGAATACGAATAAAATTTCATACCGGATCAGTCGTCACCCGGGTCAACAAGGACCGCGTCCCTCAGAGAGGAACCAGTCTGAGGACGAAAAATCTCTCACTGGAACAAACTCTTCCACAAACTAAGAGACACTAGGTCACCAAAACGGGATTATTGCCAACCTTGGACCAAGTGACTCAATACCAAATCGACTAATAAAAAGAAAACGAACGAAATGGACCCGCGATGAGTATCGACAAATCATGGCATCATTCTTCACTGTACTAGAAAACCCAGCAAAGAACACCGCCAATCAAACATACCAAATATGGAGAAGTATGGTGGGAAATGATATAAGACCTAACCTCCATCTAAACATGCTTGCTAATGTCCGTAGGGACATTATGCGAAACAACAGACTCTCAAAGACAGAAATAGATAGGATAAAATTAGATATAAGACAAAATACTATGACCCATCACTCAAACTGTAATGAGATGAATGTAGAAATAAGTAATGTGACAGAAGATGAGGTAAAAACTAAAACAAATGAAATACGAAATAACCTCCCAGGAAATAAAATCAAAGTCTCTATCTTAAACATAACCTGCAGTTCTCCAGGCAATGTCACTGAGGATGACTCTAGGTAGATTAAGTTAGCATAAACTTCGGCTAAAGGCACAAAGAACAAGACGATACGAAAAACGTTGTAGGTTCTATCGCCAAAATAAAATATTCCAAACGAACCATAAGAAACTTTACAGGGAAATTGTAAAAACACCTATACATGTCGAAAGGCCACCATCGATTGATAATGTACAGACATTTTGGGAAAATATTTGGAGCAGCCCGAAGGAATATAACCCAAATGCAGAATGGATCCGACGTGAAGAAGAACGAATGCTAGATACACCTCTGCAAGAATGGGAAAATATATCCACAGATGATGTTAGGCAAGCTCTAACGAAATCCCAAAAATGGAAATTCTTCGGAAATAACAAGGTCCCCAATTTCTGGCTTTATCATCTCTCATCTATCCATAAAATCCCTGCAAAAACATTATCAACGCTTGTAAATAATCCCAATAAAATCCCGGAATGGATTACTGAAGGTATTACATACCTCATGCCAAAAACAAATGGAACAGACGACCCGAAAAATTATACTCCGATAACATGTCTCTCCACAACGTATAAGTTGATCACGTCTGTCCTGACGAACCATGCTTACTCCTTTTTCGAAACAAACAGCATTCTTCCGCTGGAACAGAAGGGATGCAGGAGGGGTTCATATGGCTGCAAAGATCAACTACTGATAGATAAAATGATTCTGAAAAAGAAAGGGTAGAGTAACGGGTATCAGCGTGGAAAATAAAAGCGAAGAATAAAGTTTGAATTCTGTGATAACCTCAAGCATTCACTTTCGCACTAACACTTTTGGGAAAAGCAGAATGTCCCCAACTAGTTATATGCGAAGGAGCAAGGGAGATTTAATTTTCAGACCTGGAATAGCAACCAGTCTAAAGAACGAAAATTCTGAATTCCAATCTGCGGAGTAGGCAACAAAAAAACATTCCACTATATTTCCTAAGAATGTATAGCAATTCACAGATAATAAAGAAAAGGAAACTGTGGAGAGTCATGACCATGTCAGTCCTAAAGAGATGTCGAAATCACTTCACTATCTTTCCTAAGAATGTACGGCAATTCACAGATAATAAAAAAGGAAACTGTGGAGAGTCATAACCATATCAGTCCTAAAGAGATATGGAAATCACTCCACTATCTTTCCTAAGAATGCTTGGCAATTCACAGATAAAAAAGAAAAGGAATCTGTGGAGAGACATAACTGCTTACGTTCTGAAGGAACATTGCATTAAAATATATCACTTTTTTAAAATAATATAAGCCAAAGCCGATGAAATATCAATCAATAATCTACTGTCGTTGTCAGCCGGTGACCAAGACATTTTCTAAATGTTAAAAAAAAAAAAAAAAAAAAAACGGGAAATATTTATTAATTCGTAAAATGGCAGTTTATTGAAGCTTACAAAACAGAAATTCTTGATCGAATTAGCATAAGATGAAAAATAAACTTTCATTAAATTTCGCATACTAGAAGGCTCAAGAGCCACTCAAGATAGAAGGTTATTGAATGAGATCGGCGATATGAATGTAAGACGAAAAAGTACTAAATGGAAATTATGATAATACGGAGAATAGATAACGATTGGTTTGAAGAGGTTAAGATTGACGTGTTCGGGAAAGTATCCCCGCGTGAGTACGTTCCACAAGTTAGCAGTTCTAATGGAAAAGTTGCTTGTGGACATGATACGTCAAATAGTTAGCTGAAAAGGTTTTAGCGGATGAACTTAGAAAAAGGTATCTGTCTATATTTCTGAGATGAGGTATTATGTACATTATTTATCAGGCCTAACCACATATGGAGAGAAAATATGGAGAGAAAATGGAGATCACCACCTTCTGTGGGATCAGGTTGGGATCATAGACAAGGACACCATTGGAAAATTCGTAAACTTAAGGAATCAGTACATATGCTAGGCCACAAAAATCTCCTGAGCCGACCAAGCATAGAAATGAATACAACATGGGAACCAGTAATAAGGAGTACCAGAGAAAAGCGATAATAACAACAAAGTTGCAATATAAGCTCTGGTAAAAACATGTTTTGTTAACAGCAAAAATTGCAATATGAGCACTGGTAAAAATGGTTGCTGAAGACATTTTATAATACCCAGAAATTCATACACATATGTCCTCAAAGGCGTTGGTTAGATCCAGTGACAGAACCCAAAGAGTGTGAGTTCAATACCCGGTTAAGGCAGTGGAGAACTTTCAGAGGGAAAATTAACAGGAGATAACTGATAACTGACATCCATTAAATATGGCACGTGGAACTAGAACAGTCTACCCCAGTGAGCGAAATAAATGGCTCAGTTCGACATTCCAACCACCTGAAGAAGGCCGGAGCGTACAACGGCCGAAACGTTGTGTTAGAAAAAGGTGTTTATTTGCACGTTTGCCATGGAAATAGCGATAGAGAAGCGATAAGCGTGCGACGTTGTGTCTGGAGAAAAGAGGCAGTGGAATGGAAAATAAGTCACCACGACCACAGAACTAACAACTATAAAAGGATAAGTATAAAATGGCGGTTTAAAACAAAAAAAAATGAAATCATTTAAATTTTAAAAAATTCTAAAAAACAAAAAAGAAAGAAAGAAAGAAAGAAAGAACGAAAGAAGAGTGAGAGAGAGAGAGAAAGTGTTTTTAAATGCAAACAAACGCTTTACGGAGAAAATACGGGGTGCTGAAAAATTGTAAAATTTTCTAACTTTTCACCCCGAGCAAGGCAATAAAGCCACTAAGACGCAGGAGTTTACAGTGAGATAAAAAGAATGAGTCGAATTTAGTGACGGGAAGTGAGGCAAAAGACAATAACAGAACAAAATTCAGGAAGACAGAAGATAGCAGTTAACGTTGCACCTTCTTCTGTTTCTTTGTGCCGTCAAAACGTTGGTGATCATGGCTCTCCACAATTTCCTTTCCTTTGTAGTCCTTAATAAATTTTGTCTTTTTCTTATCTCTCCTAAACCTTGTTCAGCCATCCATTTACTCACTAGGTAGGTTATGCGTTGTTTTCCTCTATCCCTTTTCCCTCACTCCTGTGAGTATCAGATTTTTCTAGCTGTCTTTCCTCATTGTGTGCCCTAGAAACTTCAACTGTCTCTTTCTGATGGTAAGTATAATTGTCCTTGTTTTTATTTACTCTAAAACTTGTCTTTGCTCACATGTTCGGTCCATGGCATTCTCTTCCGTAAAACCAGATGTGTAAAAACTGTGACCGCCAATAATGAATATTGGTAGAACCTCTCAAAATCACCTCACTTTACAGGTTGAATAAGTCCGGTGAGAAGATCCATCCTTGCCTTACATCCCTTTCTATTTTAGTAGATTTACTGAACCCATTTTCTGTCCGTCTACACACTGCTTGCTACCAGTATAGGTTCTTGATTATTCTAATATCCTTCCCAAATATGTCAAGGTTACTAAGCAGTTTCAAGTCTTACTTTACAGTTTCCCCAAATCGTTAATCATTGAAATACGGATTTTGGAAAACTGATTCGGATGGTAATTTTTGAGCACCCCGCCCCACATGAGAGATAACACACAGAGAAATTTAGCTAAATGTGACGGAGGTTGTAACTTAAAATTCAAACTATTTTTTATAGAACTAGATTAAAAAACAATTTTAAACTAGAATATTAGAATACTATTTAAAATTAGAATATTAAAATAGTATTTTAAACTAGAATATTAGAATACTATAATAAATTAGAATATTAGAATACTATAATAAATTAGAATATTAGAATACTATTTTAAACTAGAATATTAGAATACTATTTATATTAGAATATTAGAATAGTATTTTAAACTAGAATATTAGAATACTATTTAAAATTAGAATATTAGAATACTATTTTAAGCTAGAATATTAGAATATTAGAATACTATTTAAAATTAGAATATTAGAATACTATTTTAAACTAGAATATTAGAATATTAGAATACTATTTTAATTAGAATATTAGAATATTATTTTAAACTAGAATATTAGAATATTAGAATACTATTTAAATTAGAATATTAGAATAGTATTTTAAACTAGAATATTAGAATACTATTTAAATTATAATATTAGAATATTATTTTAAACTAGAATATTAGAATATTAGAATACTATTTAAATTAGAATATTAGAATAGTATTTTTAACTAGAATATTTTGGCCAAACGCTGACGCGTGTTGAAATCCTTCCAGTATTTAAATATTGTTGAAGTTATTGCTAACATTTTTTGACGAGGTTCACAAAATCTAAGTTTTGTTCAATTTCGAAAACCAATCGATGCGATATAAAAACTTAAAGAAAAAAGATATGCAAAAGTATTAGTTATTTATTCAAAAGTATTAGTTATTTTAATCATTAAATTGTTTTTAATGCGAGTATTTTTTTTTATGTTAAATAATAAAACTTTTATTTTTTCCAAAAAAATTAATGAAAATTTACTATACTACCCTAATAAAACCAACGTTGTACACGCTCAACTGTTTGCACTTCTCTCCAAAATTTGGTTCCGATCGGTCAAGTTATGGCTCTTTTAGAGAGGTTGTGAAGTACGCACGGACCAACGGAAATCACAGAATTTTATATATAGAATTGCATGCGATTATACATAGTAAAAATCGGACGAAAAATGAATTTAATCAGGTTATGGTAAAGTGGGTAATTTGTTACAATTTCAAAGACTCAGAACAGTTTGAACCAGATTACTTTGGCGCACTAATAAAAATAACCTCCAATTAAATGTGTCGAGCAAAATATGAAAAACAAAATGGAGAAAAATAAACGCATACCGATGATAAACATTTGCGTATATAAGATCCACATTTAACCAGTCTACATTTAGAATTTTTTTCTTTGCAGTTATACTTATTTCGGTATTCTTTTCCTGGATACAGAGAAATTAAATCCTTATATTTTTCAGAAAACCTTCTAAAGAGAAAGAAGAAGATCAAATTAGAACACAAAATATGACCGATCATTTTTTTATGTCTTTAAATTTTTTTTCTGTTTAATTCGTATTGTAAATATCAATGATTTTATCCAAAGGTTAAGTAACTACACAATTATAAATTCCTTTGACGAGATTGACAATTAATCGTAATTTCATTTTCAAACAAGATGATATGAGTTGTGGTCAAGTTGAAAAGATACAAAATGGAGAGAAGAGACACCCACTTATTAATTTTATGAATCAGCTTCAAAATGTTTTCATCGTGTAGAGTATGCATTGATGTTTGGTATAATAAAAAGTCCGATGATAAGCCTGCATAGCTCAGTCGGTAGAGCATCAGACTTTTATGGATGCAGATCGTAAGCAATCTGAGGGTCTGGGGTTCGAGTCCCCATGTAGGCTTCAATGTTTTTTTTGTTTTTTTTCGGTGGAGTGTGTAATTTCCTTTGTTTCTTTTTTTTAGAGGGGGGGTACTAAATTTGCAAAAAACGGATTACATTCCTTTTTCTTCATTTCGCCACATATTCTTCCAGATTTTCCTTTTAATTCTAACATTCTTTCAGATCAGTACCGGCGCGATAGCGAGATTGAGGAATCGGAGAGACGAGTTCGAATTCCAGTTACGTGCTAATAATACCCTTGGGAAAGGTAGGAAGGACCTTCTTCTCTCTCCAGCTATAGGTAAATAGCAGAAACTGGTCTGCCGCAGAAAGAAATGGCAACCTACTGTGCGGGTAAAAAATTTGCCATGTCAATCATGTATCGAAAGATACATGATCGCCTAAGTGTTTGTCCCGCATGGCACGTAACCTCCAATAATTCGCTGCAAAAATTCAGGATGAAAAAGAGCACCAGACTTGAAGAAAACGAACTTTTATCGGAAGAAAAGACCAAAGTATTTTTTGATTATTTTAGTAAATCTTTTAACCCTCTCTAGCCCATTCGAAATTTTGGTTAAAAATCTGTTTTTTTGCGTCAGCGAGGACAACAAAGGTTAAGATAGGAAATTTTAGCTTTTTTTTTTTTCGTTAAAAACACATTGTATTGGAAATTCTTGCAAAAATTAATTCATTGTCGGATTTGAATGAAAATTTCAGGACTTATTCACAAACGAATGAAATTATTTTACAAACATTTTTTTTATAAAATAATGGTAGAAATATTTTTTCTATCTCTTACCAACCACTTATTTAATTAATGGAATTCCCAGAAATTAACTTTTGTCCCTATTCATAGTTAGAAAATTTTAAAAAATCAATAAAACTATGTGATGATTTAATTAAAAAGGCTTTTAATTGCGACTATAAATAAGATATATTAAGGACCCTACTGTCTAAAGAAAAAAAATTCGATGACTAATAAACTTTTACAAGATTTGTTTTCAGTTTTTTTAAATTTTAATTAGAATAACTTATCAAGTTAAACATTATTTTAATCTGTTAAAATTTTGTATTAATTTCATTTAAAATGATTATTAAGTGAAAATTATATTTACGAAGCATAAATGGAAAACCTTCGTACAAATCATCAAACACCAATATTTTTAAAAGAATTTTTAATTTTTTTATGCGGTCGGCCATCCGAAAATAAGAGAGATAACTATAATAAATTTACAATTAAAATTTATTTAATTCAATAAACATTAGATTACCGAGAATATTTTCTTTAATTTGTAATATTATTGGGTACTTAAATATATAAATATAGAGTACGTATATATAAATGGCGCATTAAGTACACTATTTACATTATTCGGACTATTGTCCTCATCTTTGTCGCCATATTTATTACAAAATTTCAGCCCTTCAGTATCTGTCTATATTTCCGAGATGAGGTATTATGTACACTATTTACATTATTCGGACTATTGTCCTCATCTTCGTCGCCATATTTATTCCAACGTTCCGATCCCGAATGAGCCCAATTACTCATCTTTTAATATTCAGTCTAATTTGATTAATGTCATTTTGAAATCATATTGGTTTTAATATGAAATTTAAATAAAAATTCCATGTACCTGTTTATTAAGTGAATTATTCAAACTTTTACTCTGTGGAATTTATTATAAAGACTGAAGTTAGAATGTTTCGTTATATTAACTGACTGACGAGATCTTACACACACACACACACACACACACACACACACACACACACACACACACACACACACACACACACACACACACACACACACATATACATACATATATATATATATATTGCTCAATTCACCCGAAGTAAGGCGATAATGCCACCACAGTTAATGCAACACAATGAAAAACACTTTACAAGAAACCGGAAATCCAATCTTAAACAGGGAACAAGGGATAAACCACTACTCCTATTCAAAAGACCAGGGAGGAGTGTGAGCCGGACGACAGGCAAACTTATCTACTCCTATTGGGAGAGAAGAAAATAAATAAATAATTGGTCAGTGAGAGGTGATTTGCGTATAGAGTTGAACAGAATTTAGAAGGAAACGGAAATCCAATCCTAGACAGGAAACAAGGGATAAACCTCTACTCCTGTTCAAAAGATGAGAGACGAGTGTGAAACCGAGAATAGGCGAACCTATTTACTTCTATTGAAGAGAAAAAATAATTATTGAAATTTGAAAAAAACAATTATTAAAAGACATATAATATAACGGTACAGAATCCACAATTTACAAAATAAGCACCATAATGTTCCTTTGTGTGCCTGTCGGTAATTGCAAAATAGCATCAAGACGACGAAGAATTATTGGGAGCTGAAATATTTTCGCAGTTTGACTTTTTACTGGGCAGTACTGTGAGTAATTCGAAACCATTAGTTCGAGAATTAAAACGAAGAATCAAATTCAAATCTATATTACAATTTAAAAAAAGAAAAAAAATTAACGAGATGGGCTCGTCCGGGATTTGAACCCGGGACCTCTCGCACCCAAAGCGAGAATCATACCCCTAGACCAACGAGCCTGACATATTGACGCGGTTTATGATTTTGCTGTGATCTGTACACGCAGCTACAGCAAAGAGCCATTCTCTTCAAAGTGACGATATCGTTACAACCTGAATTGATATGTCGTAGGAATTATATTTTTCAGATATGTTATTGTCATAGACTAAAATTATATTGTGCATGTAATTTACATGGTGTACTTAAAACTCTTAGCGTCAATATCGCGCTGAAAACACCGGTTCTCGTTTGATTACCAAAGTTAAGCAGTATCGATCCCAGTCAATAAATGGATACCGTCTGGTAACCTCGGATGCTGCAAGCGACCATCCAGAATCAAAAAATATATATTTCGGGTTTAAGTCAAGCACAAAGGGTTGATATACCGTAAAAAAAAAAACAGAAAAAAATCTCACGTTTAAGAACCCCTTTGACTCTACAAGAGGTCGTAGACAATTACAAGATTGTAGGCCGATGTCAATTTGTGCATGTGACAAAAATCTATTCTCGACTGCATCTTAGTGAGACAAATTTGCAGTGTCTTTAGGCCGCGGTAATCTACAAATCAATTCGAAACAGTTTGGAGTGTTAGAAAAGAATAAAATGGACAAGTCTGAGAGCGAAAGAAGCAAAAACACAAAATTGAAAATATCAGAAAAAAGAAACCTGAGAAAATAAGGCAACAAAATTTAGGGCTTGTCCGGGATTCGAACCCGGGGCCTCTCGCACCCAAAGCGAGAATCATACCCCTAGACCAACAAGCCAAGTACACTGTTACATACAATGAGGTTAACCTGATTTTCACATCGACAACAATTACAGGTTATTTTATATATAACAAATCTTATCGTAAAAACACTACACGTGAATTTTTTTTAACTGATCCATTAACTAATGTCCGGAAAATGTAGCAAATATTTGGCCTATGATAACTAACATACTTGTCACTACTCGGCCCTGCATCGTTATGTTCAAGATCACTGGGCCATTATCGGAAGATTCTTTTAAATATGTTAGCAGTTTGAAGATTGAGGAATTTTTTCCGTGTGGAATTGCCGGGAATTAGAAAACTTCTCGGATTCAAGAACCAAATTAAAAAAGAAAAAAAACATTAAAAAAAACGGGCTCGTCCGGGATTTGAACCCGGGACCTCTCGCACCCAAAGCGAGAATCATACCCCTAGACCAACGAGCCAAGCACACTGAGACTGACAATGAGGTTGACCTGATTTTCACATCGACAACAATTACAGGTCACTCCTTCAAAGTGACAACCTCGTTACAGGCTAAATTGTTATAGTGTTTACGATAAGATTTGTTATATATAAAAATATATAACAAATCTTATCGTAAACACTACACGTGAGTTTATTTTAACTGATACACTGACCCCATTTAATTCTACAAGAGGAAGTAAACCTCTGCAAAATCAGAGGCCAAATGTCAATCTGCGCAAGTGTTAGAAATCTATTCCCGACTCCATTTTAGTTTTCTAGAATTCAGTTTCCTTATATGGCAATTTACAAATCAATTCGGGATTCGGGCTGGAATTCGAACTCGGCTCTCCAAAGGAACATTTAAAATATAAATTCGTTCACTTGTGAATAAGTCCTGATAATTTTCTTAAAATCCGACAATTGTCCATGAAAATTTTAAAATTTGACCAATGAACCTATCCGCAAGAAGTTAGTGGCCCGCCGTCAGGCCGCCGATGGCAACGCCAGCGGTTCTCTGGTGGCAGTCACCAACGGGCCAAAGGTGGGCTATTAGTTGTCCGCAAATGGTAACATTGCCGAGACGAACAACAACAGCGGGCCACCAGCAGTAAACGCTAGTGGCATGCTGCCCAGCGACATATTCGTGGCTTGCGTGTAGAGACAGATGAATATTATTACGGCTACGTGAAATGGGTATCGGAGCATATTAGAAGGCCAACATTAGCTACTTCGACCTTAAACCTCTTGTCTTAATCTTAATCTTTTTTTGACAGACACGTCACCAATGTTGAGCGAGACTGGCCACCCCCTCTTCGTTAAGAAAATGATTTGCCCATCCCCCTGTAAAAATGATTCGAACTAATTTTCGTAGACAAATAATTACTCGCTCCGACCCACCGACAAAGTACTTCGCTGTCGAGCCCATCATTGATTAAGGAAGAAGAACTGTTTTTTTTTTTACAAGCCACCATGTTCCACGCGAATGCGGATTTCGTTTCATATTTTTTTTATTAAATTCACCGATTGTCTTAGATATCGCCAACTTAATTAGCGATAGCAGGAATCGAAAGAAATTGTCTTTGAAGTCTATCATTAGCGACTTATATTCGTAAAAAGGAGATTTTCATTTCCAATAGGACCTCGCCAAACACTGGCTATACAGAAAAATCAGTTCGGAGGTTAGAAATTAAACATGAAAGAGAACTTGTTGAAATGGCGAAAAACAAAAAAACAGCGCAAATTACGATTAAAAGATAAAAAAAAGTTACAAAGCCTACATGGGGACTCGAACCCCAGACCCTCAGATTACCTACTAATCCTTAAAAGTCTGATGCTCTACCGACTGAGCTATGCAGGCAACGCGTTTACCTCTTATTATATTGAATACCAAAAGAATTTATTTCAAAGCCGATTCTGACAAATCACAAAATTAAGTGGTCGTCGCTTCCATTTTATCTTTTAGGCTTCATATTCTAACTCATCTATTTCATCAACAACGTACGATAGAAAAGGAAATTAAAATTAAATTAAGTGACGCTCAACTGTTACTGCTGCTCAAAGAAAATTATAACTTTATAGTTATTTAAGCTTTTGATTAAATTCTCAACTTCAGATAAAAAATATAGTTTCAAATTCAAAATGTTGTATCTTCCTGACGCCATAGATTCCCAGGCCGGCATCTACGCGGATGACACCACAATTTACTCCTGCCTCAAAAACAAATCTAGTGATGCTGACAAAGTTAACCTGGCAGTTCGTCTCGAAAAGGACCTACAATCGGTTGTGAACTGGGTCAAGAATTGGTTGGTTAACTTTAACGCCTCTAAAACAAAACTGCTCTCTATTAACCACCACAGGGACCCATCCCTGCATCCCATTAGAATGTCTGAAGACCAACTTCTAGAGAGCTCCTCTCTGCGGCTGCTCGGTCTCATGCTGTCCGCTGACCTGAGATGGAACAAATACATCGGGTCAATTGCTTCATCCACCGCAAGGAAAGGTGGCTCCCTGTGCTGGGCCAGGAAATTTTTCTCCCCGGAATCGATCCTCCAAATCTATAAATCAACCATTCGCCCTTGCATGGAGTATTGCTGCCATATATGGTCTGGAGCCCCTGCTGTTTGCCTCAGGGTTCTTGATAAGATCCAGAGACGGATATGCAATGTAATTGGCCCTGATCTGTCATCTCGTCTGCAGACGCTCTCTCACAGACGCGCCGTTGCCTCGCTCTGTCTTTTTTACAAATACTTTCACGGTAATTGCTCCGATGAGCTGCTTTCGCTGGTTCCCAGGCCTCATGAATTTAAGCGTCCTACGAGGCTGGCATCCCGTTCCCACCCCTTCACCGTTGAAACTGTTAGATGTAGACGTCTCTTCTACTCCAATAGCTTTATGTCTCGCACATCTCGCCTGTGGAACTCCCTTCCTTATTCCTGTTTCCCTGACAAATATAATCTCCAAATATTTAAGTGTAACATCAATCGACATCTTCAGTTGCTTTGATCTATCCACTTCCCTTCTCCACATCCTTTCACCTTTCATTCCTATCTGCTCTCGCTCCAAATCTTCTGTAACCCCCTTGCCTTGATCGATCCACTATCTTTCTCTACATCCTCTCCTTTACCACTCCTATCTGCTCTTCTTCCAAACCTTCTGTAACCCCTTGCGTGCTAGTGGCTTCCAGCCTTGCTTGGGGTGAAAAGCTTAAAAGAAAATGTTGATTCATGCCTAAACGTTGCCCGATTGGGCAGGTGGTAGGATGATTATTTTATCGGAAGCTTTGGGAATAAATTCAACTGACTCAATGATTTAAGATAAATAATATTTTTATTCTTTTTCTTTAGAGTGATGAGCGTGTCCTTTGGTATTCGGCGTAGCAAAAAAGTTCGTTAATAAGGCGGATATTGGTAGCAGTCTGGAGAAATGATCGTTAGTGGTCGTTCAGAAGTAAAACCATGACATACGTAGTAGTAATGCGAGAAATTAAGTGAGTGTCAATTTAAAATGTTCTTTTAGGCACAGAAACAGGGCGGGAATGACATTAGCTAAAACGGAAAGACTCTTCAATAAAGACACATTAAGCGAAACTAGACTCCAAGTTTTCATTACTGTACCACAGACAAATAATTAAACTAAAAAAGAATTGGCTACTTCCAAAAGTTAATATTTTAAAAGTAAATAAATGTACCTTTTTTACATCATACCGCAATTATGGTAGCTAAAAATAAACCCCCCCAAAAACTCGATCTTTTAAGAAGCTTCTTCTAACTTTAATTAATATCTGGATAGCCGAAATGATTAAATTTGTGGAATGCATCAAATTAATGTGAATGGGTGAAGAAATATTTTAAAAAATTAAATAAAAAGAAAGCTGAGTTAAGATTCTGTCGTTTCAATCATTTATGATAACAAACACACAAACTTTTCTATATCTATAACTGACACTGAGATGTAAACTCACCCGTAGACAACGCTTAAACTTTCTTACACTGTAGGAATTTGTCTGCCAACGCATAACCAAGACAATCCACAACTCAGATGATTCAGATTCAATCTATTTGATAAAATTAAATGTATTTTTTACTGAGAATAAACAGTATTTTTATGGTGTTAAATTCTGTACTCTTGTTGCATTGTGGGTTTCGCTATTTCAGACATCTGCAACTTTGCAGATATGTTGAAGGAGTCAACAAGACAACATTTTTACAACACATGCAACGTTGTGTGGATTTTTTTTAACAAAAAGGAATTAAATTCTGTACTCTTTTTACATTGTGGGTTGCATTATTTCAGATATGTCTTCAACATTCCAGCTTTGGTGTTGAATGTTACAAGGCAACATTTTTATAACGCTGGAAATGTTTTGGGGGAATCTAAAAAGGAAGGCTCAATTAACTATTAGAAAAAAACGTATTTGCAACTTTGCGAGTACATTGAGGGAAGCCAAGATTGTAGGCTGCCATTTTGTTTGTTATTAAATTTGCACTGTTTCTTTGGGTGGCTCAGTATACGAAAATCGAATTCTTTATTTCACCACAATCAGTTTGAAATGTTTTGTAAATTTCTCACTTTTAGTACATATAATAAAATTAAACCAATTTTTAATGATTCTTCGTTATTTTGTTTGTTTGTTTTTTTTAATTAAATGATTCGAAATTTATATCCGAGCAACAATACTTTAATTAGCTACATACTTTCTTTCTTCAAAAAGAAATCTTAATATTGATATTAAACCCAAGAGTTGTCATTTTTAATTTTTACAAACTTTCTTTTGAATTCATATTATAAATGACGTTGAGTATTATCGGAAGGTTTACTATACAATATACATACAGTTATAATAATTTTCTTTGATGAGTTATAAAAATTAAGAATGGCATTTAATTGTAATTTCTTTTTTCTAAATAAGAGGCTAATGCGATTTATTGATGACATGGATGAAAGAATCAGATATAAAAAGAAAGTGAAGATACGCACACTTAATTCATTTAGGGAATATTTTACTTTGATATATGATATAGTAAACATACATTCTATAAGCCTGCATAGCTCAGTCGGTAGAGCATCAGACTTTTAAGAAAGCTGCATTGAAGTAATCTGAGGGTCTGGGGTTCGAGTCCCCATGTAGGCTGCACACTTTTTTTCCCATTTCTACTGGTTGGCTAACTTTACGAAATTAGAATTTCTCCCTTGTTCTTCATTTCACTCCAATCGTTTTCAAATTTTATTTAGTTTATACTACTGAATTTAGTTAATACTGTTGAACTAAATTTTATTTAGTTTACTGTTGAATTTATTTAAATACAAATAAAGTTAAGACAAGTGATGAATTATTTATTTTAGTGATTCCAAATTCCTATCCGGGACACCAATATTTTAATTAAAGTACCGTAAAAAATTTCTTTTAAAAATCTTTCTTGAAGGTTTTATTTTAGACTTAATTCCGAGCTACTAAATTGAATTTAATATTTCTAATAAGTAAAATATTTTGTTGTATTTCAAAACGAATTTAAATTTGAGATTCGAACTAGGATCCTACACACTTAAAACTACATCCGTGTCCTGGGTAAGACGATAAACTACGTCCAACAGCAAGGCCTCTGATAATACGTTTTTGAAAAAATATTACCAGCTATACATTTTTGAGAAAAAATATTAACAGAAATGGATTTTTGACAAAACAAAAATATTACCAGGAAAAAAAAAGTTGTCGACATTAAATGACCCATTGAGGTTGATATGCCGCAAAACAAAATAAAGCAAACCAAAACAAAATCAAGGTTGGAAAGTTAAAACTGGGCAGCTTCAGCCCAGATATGGCAGCAGAATTTTTGGTCTGATCTGGCTCTCTTGTAGTGATAGAACATGGTGGTAGGGGTCAGGTACGGACATTTAAATGCTCCCGAATCACACGGGAAAATTACAGGGTGGTCCGAAAGTTTTGTCACCCATACATAATCTTCTATTTCAGATGGCTGACACGAGATCTTACAGTTTGGAAGAGAGGTAACGGGTGTCAAGACTTTCGGACCACCCTGTAGGTCCAGGTCAAATGTAACACAAGGGACAAAAAGATTTGCAAACTTAAGATATCTGCGCTATACGACCAAAATATCAATATGTTTATTTTAAATACCTTTTATGCTTTAGTGGGAATAAAATATCAAAATGAGATTTAATATAAGCGACGATAAACTTGGGAAGACAGAATAAATCATGTTCGTGAGGATACAACATTTTATATGTGATTTTTTGTCGTAAAAGAAGACAATGTCATTTTTTTTTTGTCACATAAACGTCATAGACATCGCTTGAAATATGAAGGCGAGTAATTTTAGTCTTTAACATATACTATAAAAGAATAAGGCAGAACTATTCGTCTGGCTCGTTGGTCTAGGGGTATGATTCTCGCTTTGGGTGCGAGAGGTCCCGGGTTCAAATCCCGGACGAGCCCAAATATTGTTGCATTATTTTCTCAGGTTTCTTTTTTCTGATATTTTCAATTTTGTGTTTTTGATTCTTTCGCTCTCAGACTTGTCCATTTTATTTTTTTTAACACTCCAAACTGTTTCGAATTGATTTGTAGATTACCACGGCCTAAAGACACTGCAAATTTGGCTCACTAAGATGCAGTCGAGAATAGATTTTTGTCACATGCACAAATTGACATCGGCCTACAATCTTGTAATTGTCTACGACCTCTTGTAGAGTCAAAGGGGTTCTTAAACGTGAGATTTTTTTCTGTTTTTTTTTTTACGGTATATCAACCCTTTGTGCTTGACTTAAACCCGAAATAAATATTTTTTTATTCTGGATGGTCGCTTACAGCATCCGATGTTACCAGACGGTATCCATTTATTGACTGGGCTAGATACTGCTTAACTTTGGTAATCAAACGAGAACCGGTGTTTTCAGCGCGATATTGACGCTAAGAGTTTTAAGTACACCATGTAAATTACATGCACAATATAATTTTAGTCTATGACAATAACATATCTGAAAAATATAATTCCTACGACATATCAATTCAGGTTGTAACGATATCGTCACTTTGAAGAGAATGGCTCTTTGCTGTAGCTGCGTGTACAGATCACAGCAAAATCATAAATCGCGTCAATATGTCAGGCTCGTTGGTCTAGGGGTATGATTCTCGCTTTGGGTGCGAGAGGTCCCGGGTTCAAATCCCGGACGAGCCCGTCTCGTTACTTTTTTTTTTTTTTAATTGTAATATAGATTTGAAATTGATTCTTCGTTTTAATTCTCGAACTAATGGTTTCGAATTACTCACAGTACCGCCTAGTAAAAAGTCAAACTGCGAAAATATTTCAATTTTATCTTTATCTTCCAATAATTCTTCGTCGTCTTGATGCTATTTTGCAATTACCGACAGGCACACAAAGGAACATTTTGGTGCTTATTTTGTAAATTGTGGATTCTGTACCGTTATATTATGTCTTTTAATAATTGTTTTTTTCAAATTTTCAAATTTCAATAATTATTTTTTCTCTTCAGTGGAAGTAAATAGGTTCGCCTATTCTCGGTTTCACACTCGTCTCTCATCTTTTGAACAGGAGTAGAGGTTTATCCCTTGTTTCCTGTCTAGGATTGGATTTCCGCTTCCTTCTAAATTCTGTTCAACTCTATACGCAAATCACCTCTCACTGACCAATTATTTATTTATTTTCTTCTCTCCCAATAGGAGTAGATAAGTTTGCCTGTCGTCCGGTTCACACTCCTTCCTGGTCTTTTGAACAGGAGTAGTGGTTTATCCCTTGTTCCCTGTTTAAGATTGGATTTCCGGTTTCTTGTAAAGTGTTTTTCATTGTGTTGCATTAACTGTGGTGGCATTATCGCCTTACTTCGGGTGAATTGAGCAATATATATATATATATATATATATATATATATATATATATATATGTAAGTATGTATGTATATGTGTGTGTGTGTATGATCTCGTCAGTCAGTTAATATAACGAAACATAACTTCAGTCTTTATAATAAATTCCACAGAGTAAAAGTTTGAATAATTCACTTAATAAACAGGTACATGGAATTTTTATTTAAATTTCATATTAAAACCAATATGATTTCAAAATGACATTAATCAAATTAGACTGAATATTAAAAGATGAGTAATTGGGCTCATCCGGGATCTCTCACACCCGAAGCGAGAATCATACCCCTAGACCAACGAGCCGTTTGACAGAACTAGCAAATTATATTATATAGTAACTAAGTTAATTTTTAATTTCAACTGTAATTTTATTAACTGAAAATATAATCGAAACATTTATTTAAACTTTTGAAATATTTTGGGAGACGTTTCTGCGACGCAAACTTGAACGTGATTTCGCGAGACAACAAAACGAGAAGTGTAAAACAATTCTGAAATCTCTTCTTTCTTGAGGAATTCATTATTATTTCTCACCGAAGTTAAAATTTCATGCATAAAATTAACATGACTAATCTCAAATTTAATTTACTCATTAAATCTGATCAGACCGATACAAATCTGGTCACAATTCCAGGCCAGGTAGAAAATATCGGCCTGATTACAAACTGAAGATTAATTTTTATAATCAATGCGAAATTCCTATGCTTTACGCAAATGTTGTGGTGGTTGGTGTAGAATATTCGTTTTTGCATTCAAAATGAATGGTGATTTTTTAAGTGCAGCTTGGTGCAACCTGTGAGGCCTGAACCCACTACTCAGTCGTAATAGCTCTAGCGAGACAAGTTTGCTAACCATTTACACCAGGTCAAATGGCCTACGTTTAAAATGATCGAACGCTGAGCCAAGGTACTTTTGGGGGTTTATTTTCTTTTATATGCGTTAAAAAGTTGTCATTCTTGTGCAACAGAGTTCCTAGCTCGGGCTTCAATGGAACAGATAGATAGATAGATAGATAGAGAGAGAGAGAGAGACCTATCCTTCTTTGCATGAGTGAGACGTCCTGACTAGTTTTTTCTTTATTAGAGAAACAAATCAGCCTGTCTCGCCTTCTGGCAAAAGGGTAGAGAAAACTAACCTCAAAGCTTTCTTTTTTCTAGGTTTATATTGAGGTCGGTAAGTGTTCGGGGATTGTACTTCGCTTTGGTACAGGGTCTTTGAAAAATAGTTTGTTTATCCCAGTATCTGGTTTCAGAATGGAAATTAGCTAATTAACATGTGCTTGAGAATACTGGTGTTAATGTTAATGAGGAGTTAAGACGATAATAAGCAGGGGACACATTTTTATGTTATTTTATTAAACTGAGTCATGATCCACACTGTCTTCTTTTAAGGAAGCCCCTAGCGACACTGTTGCGGTCGCGGGCGTATCAAAGTTTCGGGGGTGCGAGACCCTAGCACCGGCCCTGCATAGACACTACATGTGAACGTAGTGTATATAATTTAGTCGCTTCTAAAAGACAGCGCTAGCTTTGCCTTTCTCAGAAAGAAGAAACCTTATCAAAATCGTAATCCCATGTCAATTTGTGTACATCCTCATCATTTGTCGATCGTAGTCGGGAACATCGAGCCAATGCGAACAATCCTTTCTTTAGCTGTAGAGTACGTGCTGCGCCAAGGCTACATACAGTTTTGAATTCAGAATTACTTTCTCCTAAACCGGTTGCCACCCAAGTCAACCCAGTCTGTATTGCTATTTAATCCATAGTTGGGGGAGAAGAAGTGGATGCATACCATTCCCAAAGGCATTAAAAACACGTTGGGAATTCGAACTCGGTTTTCCGATTCCTCAATCCGAGCCGCTAACCGTACTTACTTTCTTAACTGCATCTTAGTGGTCCAGAATCCAGTAAGCTTATTGGGAATCGGCAAGTTAATTCGAGACATTTTATCATTTTGAAAAAAATAATTAAAACTCGCAATTGTAACCACCAAAAGATATCATGTGCAGAAATAAACACGTATAAATTAAAAAAAATAAAAAATAAAAAGCACAATTGGGCTCGTCCGGGATTCGAACCCGGGACCTCTCGCACCCAAAGCGAGAATCATACCCCTAGACCAACGAGCCAGATACTCTTTGCTTATAGTTACTATTAATTAGGTATTTTCATAGTTGGCTGATTGACGGTTGTTTTTTATAGTCGAGGTTAAAAACTGAAACATCTTTGTTTGACATTTCCAACTACGATGTCCATGATGTGTTACGTGACAAGTTGCAAAAGGAAAGAAAAAATGATCTTTTAGCAGCAAAGAATCGGGTGTAATTGTTGAGTTGTGCCCATAGCTTGATGGATTGCAGTGTTAAATCGACATATTATAACGACAAGAGATAAATAGGAAAGGAGAATAGAAGGAGAGGTTTCCAACGTGACACGTTTCTTCAGTAGATAGCGATTGACATTGCATTTAAATTTTTGCAGATTAAAGGCATGGAGCCGGAAAGGAATTCCACAAGCAAGAAGTGCGAGAGAAGAAACTGTTAGCATGGAACTCATGGCTACATCTCGCCAGCTCAACTGTAAATTGCTGAGATCACGGCGCCAGTTTAGTACTGCGCTTAAAAGTCTCGGTACGGTACCGAAGAGCTCATTCGAACAATTACCCTGAATTATTTATAGAAAAGCCACAGAGAGGCAAACTTACGGCGATGGGAAAGTAACTAAAGACAAGCCACCATTGCTGATTCTTCTTTGGATTTTATCAAAAACAATTTCAGGGGCACCAGATCATATGTGGAAGCAAATTCTAATCATGGACGAAATTGCAGTCTTATAGATATGTAAACCCTTCAGACTGCAACCCCCTTGGTTATTGTGTGTGAGACGCAGTTGAGCGAGAGACCAGCAAATCTCCTTGTAGATGAACTGAAGGTAAGGATTATGACAGCATTCACCAACTTAAACAAGGAGACCGCCCAGAAGATTTGCAGGAGATTTTGAAGTCGTCTGGAGGCCGTGGCTGAAGCCAATGGCGATTTTATTGAATAAATTTACTCTTTAGTATTTCAAGATATTTTTGTGTAATTTTGGTAAATATATCTGTTAAAATGAGATGTCAGTGTTATTTTCATTTTTGTCTAATTCCGATGACAATTTATCCATCGCACCCTATCTGGAGGCCGTGGTTGAAGCCAATGGTGATTTTATTGAATGAATTTACTCTTTAGTATTTCAAGATATTTTTGTGTAATTTTGGTAAATATATCTGTTAAAATGAGATGTCAGTGTTATTTTCATTTTTGCATAATATAGACGACAATTTATCCATCGCACTTTGTATAATCGAATTACAAGTGAATATATTCATTTAAATAAACAAAAGAAAAGAAATTCACATTCATACAAAAATGGCAGTGTAGTTCTTCTTACAAAAGATAAATTCTAAAACTCGCAAGAACCTTAGCGTAAAATATGTTTTAAATAGAAAATAGTAAAGTTAATCGATTTTGCATTACCTTATTCAAGGCCACCGTAAAATCTGGTTTTAATTGCATAAAGTTAAACTAAATATCCGTTATTAATTATAGGTTTATAAAGAATTTAATTTTAATTATAGGTTCGGTATTAATTATAGCTTGTTACGTACCTGTTCCTAGTTGGTAAAAGCAGTGGCAAACAACATTTACACATGGAAATGACGGGCCAACATTAATAGTAAAGATGAAAGATTCATTAAACATACAGTGGAATAATGGATAGCGGCTCGGAATCGGAGAGCCGAGTTCGAATTCCAGTCGAATCCATTATATTCACTTACGTGTTAATACCCTTGGGAAAGGTATGTTTCCTCTTCATCTACCATCAGCTATGGGTAAATGACAGGACAGACCGAGTTCCATAGCCTTGGATGGCAACTGGTCTACCGCAGAAAGTAATGGCAACCTGCTGCGGGGAAAAAAACTATCTGCCTCGTCAGTCATGTATCGAAAGATACATGATCGCCTAAGCGTGTATCACACATGGCACATAATAGACTGATTAACACACGAGAGATAAGACAATAGTAAGCATGCAAATATAGCTGAAAAGAAAGAAGACATTAAAATTTCGGAATCGCGTAGATGGTACACGTGTGTATGTGCGCTGAGTCCCGTATTGGTGTGGTTTCTACCGCATGCTAGAACGAAAAAGAGAGAGCTGACAGGAGTGTCCCGTTTCTATGGCTGCTGAACAGCGCCACCTAACGGTGTATTGGCGAATATGGCAAAACAATTGCAGTCTCCATAATGAAATCCATAAATAAAATATTAATTATACTGACACTTTGTCGTGTCCATAAAAAAGATGTATGTGTAGCTGGCCACTCGTATTCGAGTACACCCGTCCACTAGGGCGGCTAGCCAATCCCTATTGCAGACGCTTGCTCGGGCACATTTGTGTTTATTCAACACCCTCAGAGCCCGACTATGCTGAGCAGACCTTAGTTACAGTTTCTTGGGAAAAGCGCGTTATCTAGCGTGATCAACAATTTGAACAAGGCCAGTACGCTGAAGCCCTCGGCCACGATGACTTGTGCCTTCGTGCTAGCACAGCTATCGACGCCCCCCAAAGATTTCGTCTACCGAATTTCACTCACAAGGCTTGCGTCAACTCGTGGTATGGTTTTCAGTAGGTGTCGCCCGCTGAGATCGACCCTTCCAGTTCGATAATATCAGGAATCACCTTCCTGACAAATCGACCCTGGTGAAATTCGAACATGGGTCTCATGGTCAGAATGTAAGTGTTCTAACCACTCGGCCACTTGATAAATAAATAAAAACTAAGTATAGAGTAAAAAAAAATAATTATAGTAAAATAATTATAACAATTATAATTATTATTAATTCACTCATTCTAAAGCAATGAGAATCGACCCCACTTTTATCCTACACACACACAAACACATGACATTCTCACTATCGGACAAGCAGTTCACACGGACAGGTCGTTAACACGTGTGTCAACGAAAATTTCATCTTCATTTCCTTTTCAGTCTATAATAGTAACATTTATCTTTTAGCACTCAACAAAAATTCGAAAAGAAAATCTGATACATCTTGTATTTTCCAACTAAATTATCTGGATACTCATTACACACATCTATATAAAAAAATATGTAAAAGACTGGATACATTATTCTTTATCTTATCATTCTGTCGGATTCCGAACCATATTTGATCTCCATTAGACCCCAAATTAAAACTTTTGTTCAGTATTATTGTCTCTCGTTTCTCCAACACCACAATACAACCAGATAAATAAGACTTTTTTGCTGTTTCTCATTTTTATGAGTATTTTTGTATATATAAATGTTAGGGGGTTTATAATTATTTACTCAGAGTTATAACTCCCCTACACAAGCTTTGGGGGTTTGAATGGGGGGTTAATTTAACGATATGTAAGCAAATATGACCGAATTTATAACATTACAGAATTGTAAGTCATTTCACATAACAAAAGAAACAAGTTGAATTATAGTGAGTATGGCGACTTGTGATAAGTTTCTCTTACGGATTGAACCCGTGAATCTTCTATTGAAATAGAGAAATATTGAATCACATATCGAAGTATTCCATACCCTGAAAAAGCAATGTATCATTTTATTTCAAATAATTGATATCTAGTAATTTCAAAAAGTAAGCAAAGAGAGACCCCATACCAGTTGACCACATTTGGGAATCGTTACATTTGTAGTAGGATTAGGTAGTAGTAACACCTTTCCTTTTCACTAACAGAGTGACAAAGAAAGCTCTTTCTCTCTCTCTCTCTTTCTCTCTCCTCTTATACACATACTTTCTTTCCTTCTTTCTATTGTTCCTATCCTCGGTAACTGACAGAACCCGGACATAGTTTATGTGGGTCAGTGAACGTCATGCAAAATCAACCAACGACAACACGTCCCGCCAAATATCAAACGGAAAACACGGATGTGTCAGGCCAAATAAAAAGAAGAAAAAAAACCCACGTGTGAACGAGAATTGGGGAAATTGGTTCAATGTAGCATTTCGAGTTTCAAGGCTTGGAGATTTATCAGTCGTAAGTTTGACCGGACGTACAACTCCAGAAGAAATAGCAGAAAAAAGGCTGAATTCAACAAATTCCTCTCAACCAAAAAAAAAAAACGACCCCGCATGAACTCTTAAAACACAAAAGGATGAAGGAGATAGTCACCTACGTTAACAACTGTAACCACATGGATTCAATCATAAAAATGATGCTATAGACAGTAAATTTGTCCTTTACTTATGTATTAGCCCAATCTTTCATCTATATACCATACATTAAAGGCAAAAATAATATGTGAGATCGTCAATAAAATGTCGACTTTAAACAGAAACGCTAAAACACAAAACCCTGACATTACAAGTAGATATAAATCTTTACCCAGAAAATGCGAAAGGGTACTGAAAACCTTTCGACCAGTCCTCGTTTCATCAGTAGCGGATCTTCTACGAAACTAATGAAGCTTAAGCTTCAGCGTTCCCTGAAACAATTTTTCTAATGAGCGATTTTTTCAACAAAATCCGTCTTATTAAAATAAATGTTTGTTATTAAAATAAGGCCATTTTAGTGACAGAACCATAAACCAATGGGTTGGAGTAGCTTACGTTGGCCTTCTTACAATATGCCCTAGTCCCCATTTCATATGGCTTCAAAATGTCCATGTAGTTGGTAAAATTTCAAAATTTTTCTTTCGGGTTAGAAACACCCGAACTCCCAGTTATATGGGTTCACTGAGTTCGCCAGAATCTATTAACCCACATTTTGGCAATTGGATCCTCGAATTTATTGTTGCTGGTTGCGAAGAGTCTTCCTTAGATTATTCAAGCTCCAAAACGTAGGTCTGCCGCTGAATTTTAGCGCCATCTTCCAGCACAATTGGAACAAGAGTACCTCGACGGACCGTAATTGAAATATTCTACAAATAAAAACCTCGAGTCAAAACAATAAAACCACTTTCAATATAGATATGTAGTAAAATATTCACATTAAATCAGATATAATAATTGAACCAGTCTTAATTATTGTTTTTACTATATATATATATATATATATATATATATATATATATATATATATATATATATATATATATATATATATGAGCATTATGTATAATATTAGCATTTAATTTTAAATTAAAACAATGATTACATTTCAGCAATAACAAGTACGAACATAATACAATTTAAATTACATTTTACGTTCAATGTGATTAAAATAAATTTTTACAAAATTTTTGTTAAGTAAGTTAAACTATTATTTATTTCATTTCGAATAGATTAGAAATTTAAGTACATGTATTGAAGTATTAATCGTATTTTATTAATAAATAAATTTCTATGGTGTATTTTCTGCAAAGCGAAATAATAACTTTAACGAGTCATACTAAAATTTAGAGATGCTCCTTTGAAATCACCGCGAAATCAAATTAAACTACTTATTAAATATAATTACCAGGCAAATTAATGTATCGGCTCGTTGGTCTAGTGGTATGATTCTCGCTTTGGGTGCGAGAGGTCCCGGGTTCAATTCCCGGACGAGCCCGGGGGAAGTTTTTTTTATATATATCTAATCATAATAATATTATTTTTATATATATCTAACCAAAACATTTTCAGGAGTTCCATTTTTAAAGATTATGAGACCGTACTAAACATTCAATCTTCACAGATTTTCCTTCCACGCTTTAATTTAGACTGCGATCATTCTAGAACAAAAGTTACCAATAACTTTATAATAATTATCGTTATGTATTCATATTTTTCGTGTCGCGTTCTTTGTAATTAAATAGAACAAAATTGATAAAATTTAAATTCGTTATATAATATAACGAGATAATTTGTTGTTTGTTATTTCATGAATGTATTATAAGAAAAACATTTTTAAAAAACGTAGTTGTAAGGCAACAGATTAATTCAACGGTTCATTGGCCTTTATTTAATTGTGAATTATTAATCTCCGCTTCATTGAACCTCAACCCATTGTCTGAAATGTTTGTTTCATTCTAACACTTTCACACCAGCCCCTCAACCTCCGACGTCTTACTCTCTGGGTTGAGGTGTCTACATGGTCTTAATCGAACTTAAGGTAGTGGCCATAGGTCCTCTGAGCATCCGTAGATTATTCGACCGGTACACTGGTTTAATCCTGCTTCCTGCCCTAGATCAGATTTCCCATCAGTAAACAAAAATGCTCTGATCTAATTTCGCTACTCAGATCCACTCCAATTTTAATTAAAAAAAAATACGTGTGCATGTGTGTGTGTGTGTGTGTGTGTGTGTGTGTGTGTGTGTGTTTTCCCCGACTCTCTTCTCTGTCACATCATTGCATCTCAATATTAAAACTTTCTAATAATTGCCGTCATTTTAGTCGACATGTGTACATTAGTATTTAATAAAAGAAGTGGTTGGAATAAAGATGTTCTGTGTGGTTTTTTCTTCAAGAAAGAATAATACTTTCGGTAGATGTAATTATAGCATAACAAATGTATCTGGGTTGTCACCATATGGAATTACCCTTCAAAGTAATCCCCGCTAGATTCTAATGCACATTTCCATCCTCCTCTTCCATGCACTGATGGAAGGATTCTTCTTACGTGTCCCCAGCTCTGTCGTTATGGCCGTATTGATGATCTTCAAGCTTTCAAAACGGGTCCTCTTGATGGTCCTCTTGAGCTTGGGGAAAAGAAGAGAATCTGACGAAGTAAGATCGGGTGAATAAAGAGGTTGTTCCAGTACAGCGAGGCGCGAGTCGTCCAGGAACTGCAGCATGCTCAGGGCGTTGTGAACAGATGCATTTTCGTGGTGAAGCAGCGATGATTTGTCCTGCAACAACTCCTCCTCTTCTCGCACACTGAGCAAATCAAACGCCACAGGATCTCTTTGCAGACTTGCTGTTTGATCGTCTGCCCCTGTGTCAAGAACTCACAGTGGGAAATGCCCATAATTTACACAGTATAACCAGCCCGGTTACTTTTCAGACAGATCTCGTATGTATTTGACTATATGAGTGTCTATATAAAAGAACTGTGCAATGATTTTAGCTTTATTCACTTTACATATCAAAATGTAATCATTAATTTCCTCCATATCACCAACAAGGCACATCAAATCTCTTATATGAAAAATGTAATTACAATGTCCCTCTCAATTGTTACAACTCGTCAAAGAAAATTATAAATGTTTAGTTCAAAGTTGCGATAAAATTCTCAACATTTACAAAAAAGAATAATTAAAAATGAATCAATGAATACAGGCATACGGTGTTCGTGTTGTGTGTATAATCTCTTCTCGTTCTTTATCTGCTCGGGACCAAACTGACATAAACAGAATGAGAGAAATGAGTAAACATGATTAAAATAGCGGTTTAAAACGAAATGTTTAATTCGTTTTTAAACGCCGAAAAATATACAATGAGCTCCTGATATCCTGAAAACGTCTGATGCTCTCCAGACAGAAATATTTTATCACAATAATGAAACACGATTTTATTTACGTGATAAAAAATCATTTTGAAGTCATCTCTGTATCTGTCTATATTTCTGAGATGAGGTATTATGTACACTATTTACATTATTCGGACTATTGTCTTCATCTTTATCGCCATATTTATTACAACGTTTCGGCCTTTCAGTATCTGTCTATATTTCTGAGATGAGGTATTATGTACATTATTTACATTATACGAACAATAGCTCTCATCTTTGTCGCCATATTTATTACAACGTTTCGGCCTTTCAGTATCTGTCTATATTTCTGAGATGAGGTATTATGTACACTATTTACATTACTCGGATTATTGTCTTCATCCTTCTAGCCATATTTATTACAAGGTTTCGGCCGTTGTAAGCTCCGGCCTTCTTCAGGTGGTTCGAATGTCGAACTGAACCCTTTATTTTGCTCACTGGTGTAGACTGTTCTAGTTCCACGTGCCATGTCTAATGGATGTCAGTTATCAGTTATCTCCTGTTAATTTCTTTGTGAAATTTCTCCACAGCCTTAACCGGGTATTGAACTCACACTCTTTGGGTCCTGTCACTGGATCTAACCAACGTCTTTATCCACTGTGTCATATGTACTTGTCGTGGAACTAGAACAGTCTACCCCAGTGAGCGAAATAAAGGGTTCAGTTATACATTCCAACCACCTGAAGAAAGCCGGCCAAAACGTTGTAATAAATATGGCGACAAAGAAAAGGACAATAGTTCAAATAATGTAAATAATGTACATAATACATCATCTCAGAAATATAGACAGATACTGAAGGGCCGAAACGTTGTAATAAATATGGCGACAAAGATGAGGACAATAGTCCGAATAATGTAAATAGTGTACATAATATCTCATCTCAGAAATATAGACAGAGACTGAAAGGCCGAAACGTTGTAATAAATATGGCGACAATGATGAGGACAATAGTCCGAATAATATAAATAGTGTACGTAATACCTCATCTCAGAAATATAGACAGAGACTGAAAGGCCGAAACGTTGTAATAAATATGGCGACAATGATGAGGACAATAGTCCGAATAATATAAATAGTGTACATAATACCTCATCTCAGAAATATAGACAGAGACTGAAAGGCCGAAACGTTGTAATAAATATGGCGACAAAGAAAAGGACAATAGTCCGAATAATGTAAATAATGTACATAATACCTCATCTCAGAAATATAGACAGATACTGAAGGGCTGAAACGTTGTAATAAATATGGCGACAAAGATGAGGACAATAGTCCGAATAATGTAAATAGTGTACATAATACCTCATCTCAGAAATATAGACAGATACTGAAGGTCCGAAACGTTGTAATAAATATGGCGACAAAGATGAGGACAATAGTCCGAATAATGTAAATAGTGTACATAATACCTCATCTCAGAAATATAGACAGATACTGAAAGGCCGAAACGTTGTAATAAATATGGCGACAAAGATGAATACAATAGTCCGAATAATGTAAATAGTGTACATGATACCTCATCTCAGAAATATAGACAGATACTGAAAGGCCGAAACGTTGTAATAAATATGGCGACAATGATGAGGACAATAGTCTGAATAATGTAAATAGTGTACATAATACCTCATCTCAGAATTATAGACAGATACTGAAAGGCCGAAACGTTGTAATAAATATGGCGACAAAGATGAAGACAATAGTCCGAATAATGTAAATAGTGTACATAATACCTCATCTCAGAAATATAGACAGATACTGAAAGGCCGAAACGTTGTAATAAATTTGGCGACAAAGATGAAGACAATAGTCCGAATAATATAAATAGTGTACATAATACCTCATCTCGGAAATATAGACAGATACTGAATGTCGAAACGTTGTAATAAATATGGCGACAATGATGAGGACAATAGTCCGAATAACGTAAATCAGCCATTTCTGATCAATCATAAAATGAACTCTCTTTCCATCCATATCTTTTGGATTCGATCATATCTCAGCCATTCCACTAAGGTGTATTAAAGCTCTTATATGGAAAAAGAAAATTTCTATGAATCCTTTGAGCCCTTTACCGGTGGTAGAGAAAAAAGACTTAATGGTCAGCTACCGGTTGAACGGTGGATAAACATTTGTAATTATTGTCATAGCTACCGGGAGACATTACATACCAATTCTTTGCGAATTTTAACTCAGGAGCACAGGCAGAAAGGTTAAAAAAACTGTTCAGGAACACAGGGATCAAAAGGTTAAATGTCACTCTCAGTCTCACTTGTTACAACTCATCAAAGAAAATTAAAACTGTCTGGTTTAATCTTTCGATAAAATTCACAACATTTGCAACACGATTGAAACAGAAAGATTTTAACATTAAAAATGATCGCTGCTAGTTTTCAGTTATTTCGATATCAAAACGTCTAACCCATTTTCATTGAAACGACAATTTAATGTATTTGTGTCCTGGACAGAAATTTCCAATCACTGAAAAAAAAGAAGAAGAATCAAGAGTTGTTCCTATTGTTCATTAGAATTATAAATTAAAATTCGGAGGAACGTATGGTGAAATGAAGAAAATGGAAAGAAATTCTCTTTTTCTCAACTTTTGCGAGCCAAAGATACAGTAAAAATTATGTTCCATCGCCCTAAAAAGCGTAAGCCTACATGGGGACTCGAACCCCAGACCCTCAGATTTCTTACTCGTTCTTAAAAGTCTGATGCTCTACCGACTGAGCTATGCAGGCTCCTATTATGCTCCGTTATGATACTAGATGTCGATGTATGCAATTTTTATTAGATTCACAATTTCAAACCAGTTTCGTAAAATTGAAAACTCTTATTTGTAAAAATAAATTTAGTTAAATGTCTCTGAGTTTTTAAATCTGTTATTTGCAAAAAGGAAATTGCAATCAAATGTCACTCAATGTTTAGAGCTTGTCGAAATTATGACAGAATAGTTAATGACACTTTCAATAACATTTACTTAAGACGACATTTACAGTGCGAAGGAAGAAGAAAGATTTGTTTTTAAAGTAGAAAGTGTACGCTCGTACTTTGGAGTTTATTTTAATCTCATCCGTCAAGCTGATTTTCTGCAGAAGTCGCTGTTTTTCTGCAGAAGACGCTGTATACAAAACATATTTTGCATCACCGAAATGAATATATACATAAGAAAAAAAAAGAGCGTCATTAAAACTTGTCCTAATTTTACATCTGGAAATTTCATATCGACAATGAGATCCGTTGGAAGGTTTAAAAGTTTTCATATCCCCAATGAGGCTCGTTAGTTTTTAGTTAGGTTTTAAACTCTTAAATTCAAATGATGAAAAACACTGGATTCACTCCGAGGACATCACACTGCCAAAGTGAGAATAATAACTAACAACCAAGGGGACAACTGCAAACATTAGACCAATAATGTCAACTTATATTAAGTAATAAGTAAGAATATTTTTTGGCTGGCTGATTACCTGGTATTTAGATGGCACGACTTGAAAACTATAGAATTCCTCTCGTTGTCTATTTGAAGTATAATATCCAAGATGGCTACGTACCCTTCATATATTTCTATGGTCCCAAATTAGAGCCTGTGTTAATAAAACAAAATAGACCAAACCCGGATATAAGAGACCTCTTCTCCGGTCCCGACAACTCTCTTATATCCGGGTTACACTGTATTAAGACATTTTTATATTTAACATTATTTTTATAGATACAAGTATTTAAGCAAATGCTCTGTTTATAATAAACAGTATTAAATAACATTTACCGGCCTGAATGTCCGAGAAAGTTTCATAGAAAATATTCGTCCTCCGACAGGATTCGAACCTGTATCCTATACGGAACCGTCATATAGCCTGACGTGCCTTAACCGCTTGGTCTGTTGGGGAGGAATTGATGCCTTGCAGAGCAACAAACGTCGCCAATAAGCCTCTGGTCGACCGAGGCAGGATACTTTTCCCAACGCTGCATATCAAGCTCAGGACAAGGATAATGGCTGCTTCACTTACTTGTGCCAGGCTTATATACGATTGACGATGGAGAAGTTGAAAGGTGCCATCATTGATGGTCCTCAAATGCGTCAGCTCATCAGAGATCCAAAGTTTGAAAACTCAATGTATGAAGTTGAACTGGATGCATGGGAGGATTTTGTTCTGGTCGTGAAGAACTTTCTTGGCGACAACAAGGCCAGGAACTCCACAGAACTTGTCATCAGTATGCTGACTGCTTTCAGAGACCTCAGATGCAAGATGAGCATAAAAAATCCGTTATTTATTCTCACATATGGATCGTTTTGCTGAGAATTTGGGATCAATGAGGACGAACGGGGTGGGGGCGAGATTCCATCAGGACATGAAAGAGATGGAGGCCAGGTACCAGGGACGTTGGGATGCAGTCATGATGGCTGATAACTGCTGGACACGCCCTGCCGCTGATCATTCTAAGGGTTTCAATAAATGGAATTTCAAGACCTGAATTTTAAACAATGATGACGTCACATGCAATTTACATATATTTACATTTATACATGCATATTATTCAATTTATTGTAATCGATGTTTGTAACATTTATTTAATAATTTGTGTTAGAAAACAATCTTTTCTCTTAAAAACTTATTTCGTATGAGAAATATTAACAAAATTCAATCGATAATATCACAAAAATGTAATCGACTTAGTCATAAAATCGCAATTTTAAAAGCTCAACATAGCACAAAAACATGACCTGATTGAGAGAAACGGATGTCGTTTTCGGATTCATCGGTGAAAAGTTGTCCTAAATCATTTGGAAAATATTGACAACTTAAAAAAAATGTTTTTTGTCAACCAGTGTTATTAAAATTATGTTTCTGTTTATTTTGAATTTAAAATAAACAATTAAAAAAAACAAATGTTTCTGCACGTGATTCCTAAAAATGGCAGACAAATAAAGTTTTTAAAAAGTGTAAAAAAAATTTGGTTACTAACATCTTGAAATTTACTTTTAAATTTAAAAATATAGGCAAATATTAATGATGAATGTCACTCCAGCGTGTAGTGTACAACAACATATATCTAATAAAGAATATATATATATATATATATATATATATATATATATATATATATATATATATATATATATATATATATATATATACACTATCCATTAGTTACCTAAAATCTGCTCTGCATCGTAAAATAAAAAATGCAATCAAATTAAGACATTGTTTAATGAGAAAATCTTTTAATTGCCTTATGAAAATGTTATGAATTCTGTCTATATATCGGAGATGAGGTATTATATACACTATTTACATTATTCGGACTATTGTCCTCATCTTTTTCGCCATATTTATTACAACGTTTCAGCCGTTCAGTATATGTCTATATTTCTGAGATGAGGTATTATGAACACTATTTACATTATTCGGACTATTGTCCTCATCTTTGTCGCCATATTTATTACAATGTTTCGGCCTTTCAGTATCTGTCTATATTTCTGAGATGAGATATTATGTACACTATTTACATTATTCGGACTATTGTCCTCATCTTTGTATCTATATTTATTACAAATATGGCGACAAAAATGAGGATAATAGTCCGAATAATGTAAATAGTGTTATGAATAGTTAAAATATTTTAAAATTTTAATTAGAAAAATTCATAAAGTTTGAAATCTTTTAATTTTCTGTATTAATTTTACTAGTTGATTGATATTGTTATTAAGTAAAACTATATTTACTAATCATAAATGGAAATGGTTACTACAATTCAGTGACACCCAAAATTTAAAAAGAATTTCGTTTTTCTTTTGTGAGTGTGTATAAACGTGCCGAATTTTATAAATACAGACATCCATAAATTACATTATAAAATATAAGAGCGATAACTATGGTAAGTTTAAAGCCAAATTACCTAAAATTAATAAAACATTAGATTACGAAACTATTTTCCTAATTATTTAAGATTATAATTAGTTAAAAAAAATAAATATATATAAAGGCGCTCACGTTATATTCCTCAAGTAATTTTTACAGATATGTCTCCCGTAGAAAAAATATTACAAAAATTTCCGGCTGTCAGTCACGCTGTCACAACCTTAAATAAACACCTACATCCGTGTTAAAATGCATTTCTCTGATATTTTAAATTAAAAGTAATATTTGTTTCAAATCAGATTAATTAAACTTTAAATTTGCTAATATTACTCAAATAAAGTTCCAGAAAAGTATATTATACTTTTTAAAGATTTTTTAATAAAGAGAATTACTTTGTACTGACAGTTGTCTAAAAATGTCGCTAAAGTCAGCAATGTTTAACAATACTTAAAAACAATACTTTTAGTCAATTTAAATTAGTTTGAAATCAGTCAGTTATGTGCCATGCGTGATACACGCTTAGGAGATCATGTATCTTTCGATACATGACTGACTTGGTAGATTTTTTCCCCGCAGTAAGTTGCCATTTGTTTCTGCAGTAGACAAGTTGCTATCCAAGACTATAAAACCTGGTCTGTTCTGCTATTTGCCGAAATGCTTATTTTTCCGTTTCATGTGTTTCCAAATTTTAATATATAGGTGGGGGGAAGAAGAGGCTTCATACCTTTCCCAAGGGTATTAGTACGTAAGTGAATGTAATGGATTCGACTGGAATTCGAACTTGAATTGATCTTTGGTAAAAAAAAGAAAAAAATGTAAGCCCACATGGGGACTCGAACCCCAGACCCTCAGATTCCTTACTCATTCTTAAAAGTCTGATGCTCTACCGACTGAGCTATGCAGGCTGTTGCTTGATTGGTTTCATTATAGCCTCTATCAATCTAATCTTTGAAATGCAGTAAAGTATTTTGCTTATTGTAAAATATTAAATTTAATCAATCCATTAGTTTGAGATTAAAACTAAAATAAAAACTTCAAGAAAGATTTTTCATTTTTAAAAATTCACTTGAACCTGTGCTAGACATTCTGAATCCCCCCCTTATTCCAAAATTTTTATCTTAATTTCACCACGTGTCATAAAAGAGGTCAGGTCATATCACAAAATCCATCATAAAATTTTTATCCCACCTGAACGTAAATAATTTCCGGTCATATGTATCTATATTTTTTATGTAATTTTCCTTCTCATTTTTCAAGTGTAGATCACACACTTCAGTAGAGTGGCGCATGTAGATTATATTCTTAAATGTAGATCCCTAACCTGTTCATTACTTTCGAACTCTCTGCCTTGAGCAGAGTGGAAACCGGACCAGGGTTTGCCGAAGGGCAAAGTTTCGTCCGGGTAGGTAGACAGACCCTGAACCTGTTTATGCGGGTTCTAAGGGGATATTTCTGGCCGATCCTACAGGCTCGGAGAATCCACGGTAAACTCGGCCTTGTACCACATACATCCTTCGTGGGTGGGGGGTTGTTAAATATAGCAGTGGCATCCAATGACGCTCACGCATTTTCAACCTGAACACAAACAGCTTCGACTCATATTCGTGATCTTCAACAGGAGTTCGCCTTGTTGGCAAGTTCCAGTTAAAGACCAAGTGCATTTATTTTTCGAATAGGAGTTAGAGAATATTCCGAAAAATTTAAAAATTCATATATTAAAATTTGGAAACACATGAAACGGAAAAATAAGCATTTCGGTAATTTAGTGCCTTAAGCAAGCGTAAAAAAAATGTAGTCCCAGACCTTCAGGTTTCTTACACGTTTTTAAAAAAATTCTATGCCCTAACGACTGAGCTATACAGGCTAAGGCTTATAAGTTTTAGGTGAAATCAATTTGAAGTCTTTTCTAATAAATCAGAAAATCAAGTGTGTGTTTCTTAATGTTTATTTTGTATCTTGAACTTGATCATAATTCATCCATATCAACAACATGAGTTAAGTCTCTTCTTTGAAGAAAGAATTTACAATTCTCAGTGTTACTGCCAATTTCTACAGTTCGTCAAAGAAAATTATAACTTCCTAGCTCCATAAAATTCTTAACTTTTAATGAATAAAATTCTTAACTTTTAAATATAAATAAAATTGTTAACTTTTACAGCACGAATTAAAAAGAAAGATTTTTAAAATTAAAAATGAGCACGGATACATTTTTTAAATTTATTTTAATTTGATCGCAACCGCGTATATAAGCCGTTCTGGCTGTAAATGACATTATGTATTTTTATCCTGGAATGTAAATCAACGAAATAAATAAATATTTGAAAAGTAAGAATACATATTCATCTGTCGGAGTTATCTCCTCCTCAGTTTCTTAATCCTTCGACAGGGGTCTCTCTCCCACGAGTATAAATACTGGCTGAACTTTCTCTCTTTCTCTTTTCCGACTTAGACCTCGGGCGGCCATCTCGCGAGGGGATGAGGTAAAAAAATCTCTTTTTCGACTCAGGCCTTGAGCCGCTACCTCGTGCGGAGGCGAGGTATAAAACTTTCTCTTTTTCACTTACACCAATTTGTGACCTCTCACACATACAGCGTTTCCCATATTCTGGGAACACGCTAAGGACAATACGCGTACGTACGGACACTCCACACAAAACACACACACACATAACTTCTCCATACAAACACTCTGTAACTTTTCATATCTTCGTGTATTAATATATTTGTTTGCCCATAATATATATTTGTTTGCATATATGTATCGGCCTTTCTTTGTTTTCTTTGGACTTCATTAATGTCCAACATTCCTATGTAGCTGGACCGACTAGCAGGAAATCTTAGCCCAGAGATATCTCCTCACATTTTACCCCTCGGTCCTCTACAATGGAAATAAGGATAAGAACGGGTAAAGAAGGTCGAGTTCAAGTCAGCCACGCGCTGATTTGCGATGACCGAATCTCTACTTCATGAGTAGGAATGCTGAAAACATGTTCGAACGATCTCGTTGGAAAGTGAAAAGAGAGAGATTTCCTTTCCGAAAGTGTTATGATAAAATCATACATGCGACCATAAATCATTTCCGGTTTCATTATAACTTGCATCATGGGAAAATGAATTTATTTTTTTTATTCTTTATTATTTTCTTTATTGTTTTTATTTCATTTTTCCCACATATGCAAAAAAATAGCAAAGATTTGAATAAAAGTACTTTGTTATTATATGTATTTCTGTAACATACACTCGAGAGGACGTTTCCCCACCTACTACAGTCTTAACGCTTTCAAATCTAAGGTCAACCTATATCTACCACATATATACTCATAATCTGCACTATTCCTTAGACCCTTTCTTAGTAACCACCTTCAGTGGTCCTTGAACCTTGTATTTGGTGAAAAAAAATACAAGACAGGGCTGAGGCTAAGTAAGCCTTTCACCTTATAGCACTGGTTGATAGGTTAGATTTTTAGGACGTTTTACAAAAATAAATTTATTAATAATAATAATAATAGGACCTGTAAAAATTTTATGGGACTTTAAAATACACACTGACAGTCCAATCCAAGTCCAATCGCCCAGACATCGAGATAAAAGACTACAAGAACAGAATGTGCTTTCTTATCGACATGGCAGTCCCTGAAGATTATAATGTATCGTTGAAGATCTTTTAAAAAACCTATGAAAATACAAGGATTTTGAAATGGAAATCTCAAAAATGTAGCACATGAAGACATCAGTAATTCCAGTTGTATTTGGAGCCCTCGGATCGAGTGAAAAAGAGTCCGATTGACTCAGTGAAGCGATTCCGGGTAGCCCATGCCTGAAAGAAATACAAAAAATATATATCCTCTTAAGTACAGCTCACGCAATACAAAGAGATTTATCTATGTAAAATGTGTGTGATCTTTTGTTTTTTTTACAAAAATGATTAATGAAAAATGTTATGAAAACATTTCTGATCTTAGATCTCTGGTTGGGACCCAGAATGAAATGTGTATGCAACAGAAATCATAAGAAGAAAGAATAATAAATTCCACCCTTTCTAAATCGATACGCCCGGGCGCACTAATATCACCGTGAAAGGTACCCAGGTGCACCCCAAGTTAACAGAAGAGTAATTTATGAATTATTTTTATACTAGTATACCCGTATCGTCAAAATTAACGGCAGGAAGGAACGTATTATAAGTAATATGTCTTATATTGTAAGTAATTTTCGTTTAACCCAAATACAATTTTTTTCTGTGTAACGATTGAGGGGAAGTGTGCAAAATAACGATGACTCACCCGCCCAAATTCAAGCTATATTTTTTTGGGGGGAAAGAAAAAAAAAAGAACTTTAGTTAGATAAAAATTATGAGGGACAGCATTAGTCATGTTGAATATTCGTTTTACGAATTTAACTGTATTTTATTTCCATTTTAGGGTCTGTTAGGAAGAAATTCAATTGCGTATATGAGAAACGGTGAAATGTTGTTATATGTTTGCTTTTTCTTTTCAAAAACAAATATAGCTTGAATTTGGGCAGGTGGGTCATCGTTTGCATAAAAGAGTCAGTACGTGTGTGCGTGAACCTTAGTAGTAACGGGGTATACAAGAGATAGTTAGAATTTAGTCCTTACTTTGAACTATGTCGCCGTTGTTTGGGGTGGTCTCTTTAGTTTTCAGAGCGGTAGCTTTTTCTATGTGAAAGTGAATTGGGCCAAAATTTTGCATACAGCTCCTCAATTATTACACACAAAAATATCATATATATATATATATATATATATATATATATATATATATATATATATATATATAAAGAAGAGAGAAACCGCAAACGTTTTCGGTTGTAATGTGAATTTAAAAAAAAAATATTATGCTTTATTTTCCATAATTTTGCTACACGAGTTTCCGGTCTCACGATCGTCATCAGGCAAAGGGTAGAGATTTTCACATATTATTAAAAATAATTCATTTTTTTCGTTATGTTTTTCGATGTTAAATATTCTCGATATGAGACATTCTCTTTTTTTGTGTTAGTGATCCAAACGTCTTTCTTGAACTGAAGCATAATATTTTTCTTTTTTAAATACACATTACAATCAAAAACGTTTGAGGTTTCTCTCTTCTTTTTAATATACACATTTTTCTCTCGTTGGAACTACTATAACCTCTTTCTTTAATATATATATATATATATATATATATATATATATATATATATATATATATATATATATATATATATATATATAGTGTGTGTGTGTGTGTGATGTATTATATTTAAGGATTTTAATTTTTTTTATTTTTATAAAAGCTAGACACCAAGCCATGTCTAAGTTAAAATAAATTATCTGATATTTTAAACTAGATGATAATTTCAAATTTCAGCGCTAATTTTTTGACTTATTAAATGTTAAAGTGCGCCCCAGAGTTTATTGATTCTAGATGTGCGCCCTGAAGTATAAAAGGTTGCGAAACACTGCCCAAGACGAATGAACCAAACAATGGCACATTTTGTAAAATCTCTACTTATACTGTTTATGAGTTTCTTTGATCAGATGTTAAAATTGAGAGTGACACTTAATTGTGACTTCTTTTTCTAAATAAAATATTTAACGCATGCTTTCTTGGTGATATATATATATATATATATATATATATATATATATATATATATATATATATATATATATATATATAAAAGTGGACATGGAAGTCAGCACTTAGAGGCGACAGTCTGTTTCATGCTAGTGCAATCGTCAGGCGACTAGTGCTGTTATTTTTCTCGGCTATTTATATAAGGGTCAGTGGTGCATTATGTATATAATGCACCACTGACCCTTATATAAATAGCCGAGAAAAATAACAGCACTAGTCGCCTGACGATTGCACTAGCATGAAACAGACTGTCGCCTCTAAGTGCTGACTTCCATGTCCACTTCTATATTTACACACGCTCTATCTCTGATATTGAGCACTTTACCCCATAAATATAGCACACTTTAAGACTATATTTCTGCATATATATATATATATATATATATATATATATATATATATATATATATATATATATATATATATATATACACGTCGTGACCAAGGTCAAAAGATTTTAACTGAAAGGGAAGAGGAATCCACTTGGATTAATGAGCTTTCACGAAACACTTGAATAAATTTTCAAAATCGAATATAATATAAAATACGTTATAATAACGCTTGCAGCCAGTTGCCTGCATAGCTCAGTCGGTAGAGCATCAGACTTTTAAAGACATTGCTAATAAGCAATCTGAGGGTCTGGGGTTCGAGTCCCCATGTAGGCTTCAACATTTTTTTAAAAATAATTCTTTCTTTCTCTTCTATACAATAAATGCGTGTGTCACAATTTTTTTAAACTTTACTCCTAGAGGCCGTAGCCCAACATCTTTTCTTTTTATGTGCCATGTCCTTTCAGGACGTAGACGATCATGGCTCTCCATCTCCCTCTATCCCTTGCAACTCTCCACAAGTTCCTTCCCACGTTCTGCCATCTACTTGCTTAAGGCCGCCAGAAATGTCACGCGTTGTTTTCCCTTCTTTCTCTCTCCCTCTGTTCGACCCGTGAGTATCAGATTCTCCAGGCCCTCCTTCCTCATTATGTGTCCCAGAAACTTCTGCTGCCTCTTCATGATATTAAGTATAAGTAGCTCAACATATCATACCATTTTCGAATCAGGCTGACTCAATGAGCAAATTAAAACCATTCCGGGCTAGATCCGTACCCGCAATCCTCAAATTTTAGATTCTCAAGTTTTTATCACTGGGATTGTTTTCGGCGATTTTTTTACGTTATTTTTTGCGGCAAATTTTTTTTTTTTTTGTACGATTTTTAAAACTTGGAAATAAATTTAAGAAAAATTGAAATTAATTGCAAAATCCAGCGAAAGTCACCCATGAAATAAAAATAATTGTTTGTACGGAAAGTATCAAATTGTTTTTAAATTAAGTGGCGACAGAAGAATCATTGTTGAACTTTTAAAACGTAAACTTAAACATTAATGCAATAATTAAATGCAGTGATCAATTTGGAGTTCTTTTGTAGTTTATTGTTGCCTATCGCATACAGCAGTAGTATGCCGCGCAAAAAGAAGTCTTTGCCAAACAGAGGACCAGATTGTAATCGAAAGAACCAAGGCCGCAACATGGAAAAGAAAGTCCCATACAAATGAAAACCAAGGACAAAAGCAGCCAGGAGAGCTTTCCATCGCTGAGAATACATAAAGACTTAGGGACTCTCAAACTTCTGGACAAGCAGAAGGCCCAGAACTCTCCGCAGGAGTTAACTTAAATGCCGCTCGATAGGGCGTCTTTTAAGCTAGTTTTTATTTTTAATAAATATAACAAATTAGAAAGTTATATTTAAGAAAAGACAGTTTGTGGAATCGTCCACAACAACCAACTCTACCCTTTTAGGAAATGCACCCTTCCTACTTAAGGTAAATAACATCTACTTACATACAAAAATTTCAACCAGAATCCATTGGTCGATCACCGTAAATCGAGCTTGCTGATTGGTCAGTTTCCACCAATCAGATCAACCCCACGCGACAAATCCATTTAGGCGCCAACTCAGTTTTGATCCAATCACGTGAAACAACATTCTATAAAACCAACCATGAGTGATTCTCGCTCTCTTTAGCTGCGTTCTTCTTCGTCACTCGTACATCTCAACACGCCGCCAAAATGTGACCCTAAAGTAACTCTCGTCTCGACTGATGCAGTCAGACGTTAAATGAACAGTACTTAATTCATGCAAGTATTATCTCTGAACTCTGTTTAATTTGTTCATACATTCCAAACATACAATACTATTCTTATACGTTCTAATAGTTCGACTTATTCAATATGATCTCAGGTACAATTTCACCAAGTCACAGAGACGTAACTCCGTCTAACCTTTCAGCTCAAATACATGTATATTCATTTCCACAATAAATCCTATTGTTATTTTGTTATCAACTTTATCTTGTCTTGTATTTTGTCATCTGCTAATTTACATCAAATGTAATTGGCGTAATTCTTCACACACCTTTTCCTGTTCAGAAATGTATAATTGTGGCGAACGCCCCTTCACACACGCACAACAAATATGGCTACTCCATCATACACAGGGCCTGTCCGCTACAAGTTCTTCGCGAGCGCTTTCGCATTTTAATTTATAATTTTCTATCTTTTCTTTTGAAATTTTAATCTCCTCAGATCCAAACAAAATACCGGAAGAATCTTATAAATAAAAACTGGAATAATTTCCAGAATATGTCCATTTCGGACAGTAAAAAACGTATTATGTCGGAGTTAGCTCCTCCTCAGTTTCCTTAATCCTTCAACAGGGGTCTCTCTCCCCTGGCTATAAATACTGGCTGGGGTTAGAGTTAGGTCGCCTTTCTCCCTCTTTTTCGACTCAGGCCTTGGGCCGCTACCTCGCACGGATACGAGGTAAAATCGTTCTTTTTCCACTTACACCAATTTGTGACCTCTCACAGATACAGCGTTTCCCAAATTCTAGGAACGCACTAAGAACAATACACGTACGTACGAACACTTACAACACACGCACATAATTTCTCCATACAAACTCTATGTAACTGTTCATGTCTTTGTGTAACTCGTTATTAATATATATTTGTTTACCCATGTATATCGGTCTTGTTTGTTTTCTTTGTTGTCTTTGGACTTAATTAAAGTCTGACATTCTTATGTAGCTGGACCCGCCAGCAGGAAATTTTAACCTTCTGATATCTCTGCACGTCATCACACCACGGTCCGCTACAATTACGAGCAGAATGGTTTATAAAAGGAAAGCCTTTAAAACTTGGAGATAATAATGAAGTGCTCCTCTCCAATGCGCTTAAATTATAACTCATCTACGAACTTTATAAAACTAACTGTGAAATACGGTCGCGAAATACGGAGATTAATAAAATCACTTGAGAAGGACAAAGCGCAATAGTAAGTGCAATGGTAGAGATAAAAAGAGGCCAACCTGGATCAAGGAACAAACCAAGAGATATCATAGAAGATATTAAACGTCAAAAATAAAGGTGGTTAAATATCATACCGAAAAGACGGAACCAAAGGTTGATGGATTGATCTCCTATATCAGGGGTGGCCAAACTTGCTTAATGTCAGAGCAACATACGATAAAGTTCAGATGTTTGAGAACCGCAAGACATTAACAAAATTTGCACATACGTTTTTGTTACAAACTCATTTTGTTAAAAAAAATTTATATAAATATTAAGAAATACTTCATATTTATTCATTATTCATTATGGTTAAAAGGTCACGTGTTTCAAAGCTTCTCTCCTCCTTGGGCAAAGCCCCTTGACATGTAAAGGTCTTATCTCACCATTGGCGTAGCGAGGGGGCGGACCGCCCCGGGTGCTAGCACAGGAGGGGTGACACAATGTCACCCCAACAAAATTTTTCAACCAGGCTAAGGTGCCAAAAATAGTCTGAAAACAGTGGTGGAGACACAGGGCTTCGCAGGCGGGCATATGACCCCCCAGAAATAATTTATGACCCCCCAGTTTTCTACCCCCGTCAGACATTTTCTAATAAATTGTCGGGAATTTTGTGAGTAGGAAAAATAGCAATGTTTTCAGCTTTCATGTGTTTCAGTTGCTACAGTCTTGGTTACTAACAAGAGACATTGTTGTAACATTTTATCGGATGATCTGGTGTTTTAACTCTGCGTCATTAATAACCACAAAGCGAAATACGAAGCCAAAAGTGCAACAATTTCAGTCTTGCCTGTGTATCAATTCGCTGAGGTACAATTTTCCATTGAGTGAGCAATATACTTTTGGATAGGAGGAAGCCAAGCACTGGACTGTACTGCAGTTCCTGCAGTTTATCATCAAGTGGGACTTTGTTGAGTCATTGCCATATCTTACGCTGACTCTAAGATTCTTTCTGACAATATGTGTTTCTGTGGCATCGTGTGAAAGAAGTTTCTCCAAAATGAAACATATAAAAAATTACCTCCGGTCAACCATGAGCCAGTCAAGACTGTCGGATCTGGCTGTGCTGTCCATTGAAAACGAGCTTATAAGACAAACAGATTTTGACTATGTCATTGACCAGTTTGCCACAATGAAAACAAGAAAACATTCATTCTAAGACCATAGTATCGAATGTCATTCTTTTGTGTATTGCCGTGTTTTGTATTTAGTTATTCTGAAAGTGGACAGTTGCATTTGAAAAATCTTTTGATTTGAACTGATTATTTTGTGGTATTGGATTTTGTCTTGGATCATACATGTAAACAGTAACGTATCGCACCCGGCCGGAATTTACTGCCGGCTACTCAAACGTCTGAAAGCGTCACCACGGAAAACTGAACGAACGCCATTAAGTTCCGGTGACTCAGCGTTTTCAGACATCAAAACACAAAAATACAAAAACAAAACGAAACATAACATACACAACTAAAATAATGACCAGAAACTAATTCATATACACATGGGGCCTAAATGAAACCCATGTGTACATTCAAAAGTAGAAGGTAATTTTTAGTCAATAACCAAAAGACATTGTTAACTAAGCTACGATGCCGACATAAACACTGCAGATTTTTTTTCCACCAAATATCTCGGATCCGGGTTTCAGAGCGATACGCTCCCCACACCGCTGTCCACAAGCCGCCAGGTCGAGCCCAGCAGCAGCAGCAGCAATCAGCCAGGTCGAGCCCAGCAGCAGCAGCAATCAGCCAGGCCGAGCCCAGCAGCAGCAGCAATCAGCCAGGCCGAGCCCAGCAGCAGCACACATGCATTCATATGCCATAGCCCATTTCAGGGTTAACAAGCTACATGTTTATGCAATAGTCCTTTTAAGGACTACCTAACCACATGTTTATGCAATAGTCCTTTTTAGGACTACCTGACCACATGTTTATGCAATAGCCCTTTTAAGGACTACCTAACCACATGTTTATGCAATAGTCCTTTTTGGGACTACCTGACCACATGTTTATGCAATAGCCCTTTTAAAGACTACCTGACCACATGTTTATGCGATAGTCCTTCTGGATACGACCAAGCTGCATCCCTGGTGACCGTCACCCTAAGAACGATCAGGTTGCCTCAGCACTGCCTTGTCTGCCTCTGGCCTGCTGCCCTGAAACAAGACGATCTTTCGATTGGCACTCCTCGATTTCATATCGATTACTCAAACACAATACCTGTACATACTTTTGCCAAATTGTTGAATAAAATTTGGCTTTGATTTAAAACCCTCGCTTTTGTTATCCTTGCTTCGATCGTATTATCCAATATAAATTTTTCTGTTTGCGGGGTTGATAGCACCTGCTTGACCGTCCCGCAACAAACGTACCGGTCAGTAGAGTAAAGTAGAGGTAGAGCATGTATGAAAATTTAGCTACAGCTAACCATTCAGCATAGGGTGAATCAGGATCATTGGGGTGACATTTGAGCGGACCGCCCCGGGTGACCTTTACTCTAGCTACGCCACTGTATCTCATTCTCAGTTATTAAATTAAAAATTAAATTGAGATAATAAAATTATCTCATTTATCAATTTAAACAATTAATAACTCAGTGAGATATTTTAATTATTAATATAATAATAATTTTATTATTTATTTTCGCAGTTATTAAATTAAAAATATAATAACTTAATTTAATATTAATAAATTAGTTATCATTATCTTAGCTATTAAATAATGAAAGAGATAGAAGTAACTCAATAATGTAAGAAATTTTTATAGTATTTTAAATTATTATAAGAAACAAAAAAAAAACGTTATGTTACTTTTGATGCACCGTATTCTAACCCTTTCAACACGTTCAGTCATCAAATTTATCGATGGAGACGTGAAAATAACAAGACCCCGAGGTCAAGAAATGTTTGTCTAGAAAATTTTATGCTATAAGTAAGTGATTTTTGTTTCAGAACAGATTAATTTCACTTTAAATTTGCTAATTTTACGAAATAACGTTTCAGAAATGTATATCTTATTTTAGCGGGAATTTTAAAACTGAAAAATAAGTTCGTTTACATTTCACTAAAAAAAGTTAAAAATGGCCGTTTCAATTTTTTTTTTGGAAGCATCGACTAAAAATCATTCAAATTTCTATTTGAAATACGCCACTGTACTTTTTTCTGGGATTAGAAAATTTAATCCTTTAGCTTTCAATTGAAGCGGTTGGAAAGCTTCTAAAAGGATTTTTCCTTTATGAAAAATACATTTAAACCTTAGGTATACCGAATTGTTGGAGGTACCTATAACTTTATATTTATTCAGGTACGCAATTTTTGAAACAGTTAATTTGTATTGGTTTTAATAATCACAAAATACACACATATAAATGAAATGTTTTCAAAATCTTGACTGGTGGTTGTTTTACCAATATTGGGCGTATTTAATAGAGTAACCACGAGAATTTAACTTTTATAATAACTCTGATGGAAAAAAAAGCACTCAGCCAGCATATTTGCACGACCACGTATTAAAGGTCAAAGATCCATATGTGGCTCGTGAGCCGTGGTTTGGCCAACCCTGCCCTATGACCGATTTTGATTATATGGCTTCAAAGCAAAAACTGAACTTCCATCGTTGTCCACCGTTTTGAACTGTGACATCCAAAATGAATAAGCGTGTGTGATAACCAAGATGGCGACATCACGGAAGGCGGAATACTTTGCCGCGTAACGCCAAAGCGAAATTTACAAAACGTTGAAAGTTTCCAAATTTTCTTTTTTCTGAAAGAGTCCATCAACTCTCAATAATATTAAAATGTAGTTTTTTGACATATTCAGACAAAAAAGTACACTTTTGAAATAAAATGTAATCATTTAGTCCTTGCAGCTTCGAGTACATCTGGAAATAGGCCGAAGTCTGTTTGGAAACGTAGGTTCCGTTTGTAACTGCTCAATAAATATTTTTCTAATTTTCTCAGTCAACGTTTAGGAAATGTCGCTTTTAGGATTCAAACACAGAAAAAAAGTAAAGAGATAACAGGGCTCGTCCGGGATTCGAACCCGGGACCTCTCGCACCCAAAGCGAGAATCATACCCCTAGACCAACGAGCCAACTGATACGTGCGCTTTCTATTATAATTAATATTAAAGAGGTCAGTTTATTTTGCCGCTTATGTCTGTCTGTTTCTTTGATTTTTCAAAATATGTGTCTCTGGCGTGTACGTGTTTCAAGACTGAATGAAATTCATGTGAAGGCAAGAGAATAGCCAATACTTATAGACGAAGAAAAAATCGAATTATAATTTAAATTGCCGCCTGATGATGCGTCAAATTTGCAATATTATGACCAATGACCATGCTAACTGGCCCACGTGTTGCGGCCTGTATCATAAGAGTTCCATACCGCTAGGCCATTATCGGAAGATACAGATTAATTTTCAACATTTTAGAAGTTTGAAGTATGAAAAATTTTAAAGTGTGTATTAAGAGAATATTAATGAAAAATATAATATTCATTTTCATTCATTCGAACATCAAATGCACTCACAAAAAGAAAGGCTTTATTTAATATCAAACAGAGTTTTTTTATTTGTTTCTCTGTAATTCGGATTGTCAATGTTGATCATTTTATCGAAAATTTTAATTATCACACAGTTATAAAATTCAATGACGAGTGTAAAAATTGATGTGACATTTAATTGCAATTTATTTTTCCGAAAAGAAACGTAAAACGTGACTTTGATGGCAATGGATGTGTTTTGATAAAATCCACCAAAAAAAAAAAAAAGTAACAGACTTAATTTTGGGACATATCAGAAAACGCTTCGAAATAATTTTCACCCAATCAATGCTAAATGCATTTATAGATAAATAGATAGATATACGTGCATGTCATCTATATTGTGTTTTTTTCAAATAACACAGGGTTTGCCTGTTTGACTCTAACGATGCTAGTGAAGCCACTGGAAATATCATGACCATGCTAACTGGACCACGTGTCGACTCTCTGTTGTGGCCTGCATCCTAAAAGTACCTTACCGCTAAGACATTACCGGGAAATACAGATTAATTTTAAACATGCTAGCAGTTTGAAGTATGAGAAATTTTAAAATGCGTATTTGTCAGCCTTTCGGAAATGTCGCTTTTCGGTTTCAAACCCAATATCAGATGGAGACACCTAATTATAAAATGATTAATTTATCGGGCTCGTCCGGGATTCGAACCCGGGGCCTCTCGCACCCGAAGCGAGAATCATACCCCTAGACCAACGAGCCGTCTTCCATGCTTGCTTCACTTTTTATTTTCTTAAAAAATGTTCCTCTTTATTCTCGCAATCTGTTTGAATTTGCTTTCTGAGATATGGCTTTCTTGACTAGAAGTTTTCTCTTTGTTCATTTCACATCGAGCAATCAATAAAGCCACGAGGACACAAAGTGTTACCGCGTCTTAGTGAATCTGAGAAAAACTACTATTAACGAGAGAGGACAATAATATCTGCATCAAATGTTGAGATTGACTTAATATTTAAAAAAAAAAACAGGAACACTAAAATGGACTCGTCCAGCATCTGAACCCCCGGGACATTCCACGTTCAAAGTATCATATCCCTGGCCCAACCAACTACCTTTCGTTAATGCTATGGAAACAATTGTGATAGGTCATTGTTCTTCAGAGGAGTCACAATGGCCAATGATTAGATATTTACTTGACCCCTCGCTGAGTCTTTCCTGCTTAGCCCCCAAGAACTTCACTTCTTGCTCTTTTCTTACGCTTATATAACGCCACACAGTAACCAGCTACCTTGGGCGGCTCTTGAGCGTTATATTGAATGAACATTAGCAGAAAAAATAACAGAAGCTAAAAACATGCTTAACTGGAGATGAGCGATTAGGGGATAAGATTGACGGTAGATAACACTTGTTAATCAGCTCAAAGCCCACGGGCAAGTACAGCGGAGATAGATAGATTCAAGAGATTCTCGTCGGCGAAGAATGGGTTCCGAACTTGGGTGTATTTATGGTCGATACCGCTGTCTGTTCTAGCGGTAAAGCCGACTCAGTGTTCCTTAGCGGCGGCCGGCATGTACACCCGTCTAGCAAGGAGTTAGGTAATTCCCCTTCTAACCGCGGTTCTTCGCCTGCATTGCTTTTATGGAAGATGGAGTTTTATTCAGCTTTCTTTGACGGGCCAGTGGGAAATCATTAGGTAATCACTGATAAATCAAAATACTGTTTTATGAATTTCCAGCAGAAAATTATGTTGACATAATAATTAAGGATAAACAATGATAGCACTAGTGTCGGTAATCTTTAAATTAATCTTCTAATTTGGCCTCACTCATGAGCCACATAAAGTCGCCGGTACCAACTCAGCGAGTTGTTTTGAAAACATTTCGCTGAACTTTGAGTCAGGATGATTTCTGGTATCACCTGTCACCTGAACTGCCCTTCAAACTTCTTTTCAGAGGCTAGTTCAACTTGCGTTTTTATTCAGTGACTATTCTCCCCTAAATTCAATAATTCCCTTTTTAAATTAAATTAATTTTTAAAAGTTATATAATTCTTAAAATCCACTAGAATGCTTTTTAACGTAGAAAAACATCTTCGTCTCCTTAAAATAAATTTTAGATCACTAGTCAACCTTTGACATTAGACATCGTCGCCAGCCATAATGTCACACTAATAAGATGTTGTTGTTTTATAGTAACATCCGCATGTACAGCAGATATTCTAACGTCACACGATAAAACCCCATTAATTTGACAGTCATAGAAAGTTTTGTTTTGGTTTATATTTGTCTTTAAACCTAAAAAAAAACATTCTAAATTATGTAAAATTGCATATTGAACCCCTAAGCCCGTCCCCGATTTGAACCCGAGACCTCTCGTACCCAAAGCGAGAATCATACCCCTAAATCAAAGAGCCGACTGGCTTTGCGTATCGCTAACTTCAAACTACTTACTTATTAAATAGATAAGTTTATGCTGTCAGCTGATTATATTTTTTGTCGCACAGCTTGAAAAATAAAAATTATTTTATATGTCGTTTGTCCGGACTAATTCTTTCTTGGTTGTTTTACACATTTTTGTTTTTGGCTGTATACTCTCCGGCCTTACTCGACTATCTGCGTTGAATCATCTTTCAGGGAAGGATGCATATCTCCTCTCAGGCTAATTTTGAAGTGAATGTGTTTTTTGGATGGTCCCTACACGAACCCTGTTCTGATGTTCTGACCGTATACTACGAACTAGAAAGAATTATATCACTAAACCATAATTCCCCACCACCAACACCACCACAAAAAAATCTCAGAATCTAAAAATATTTTCTGGCTTTAAATAACCTGCAAATATAGAAAAGGAATCAATCAACAATAAAAATCACTTAAATGTATATTTTCCATGGATGTGTTGTGATCAAGTCTCAAAAATATGAAATTAAACTGACGCGCACTTGATTTTGCTATTTATCAGAAACACTTAGCAAATATACGGTTGCCGGTGACTTGCATAGCGTAGTCGGTAGGGAATTTCATAAATAAACGATCTGCTATTTGAGTCTGCATGTAAATTACTGTATGTTTTTGCTTTTATTCCATTTATTTATCATTGTGTCTGTAAGTCGTTATGTTTAGAAAAACAAAATTCTTCCCGCTTTTTTTTAAATTTTGGCAGCAGAGCATTCAAATTTGAATTATAATTTTGTAAATCTTTCATAGTATTTAATTTAAATAATCCATTCAGTTCCGAAAAAGATTGCAAGATTAGAAACTGAAAATCTCCCAGAATCTTTTTAATTTGGACATTAAAAGAAATCCTCAAAAATAAAATCAAATGGCCGATAATGAGAAGGAAGTCGGGTATATACTCGTGTGTCAGGCGATGTTTTAACCTAATATTAAGGGGGTCGCATCATACACGAGATCTAAGATTAGCATATGTACTTCTGGCTCTACTACGCCGTGGACCAAACTATATATCCATTTATCGTAGTCAAATTAGCTTCAAAATTAGGTCTTCAAAAGTCGCATTATACGCGAGTACATAGAGTAATCATTTGCAAAATGGTGATAGAATGAAAAGCCCGCAGTCAATGCACTTTCTATATCGAGTGTCTTGAATGTATGACTTTTTGTCTAGTTGCAAATAAGAATGCACTTGCATTGAAAATTAAGTGTCATTCAACTGCAATTTATTTTTCCATATAAGAGATTTAACACGGCTTGGTGGTAATAGGAGATAGGTCCACCTACTGTCCCGTTCAAACTCCCCTCAGATCTTTTAAACAGGAGCAGAAGTTTATTTCTTGTTTCCAATTTAGGATTGGGTTTCCGATTCCTTCTAAAGTCTTTTTCCTTCTCTTTCACTCCCGGTAGGCCCCCTTGCGTCTTAGTGGCGTTATCGTCTTGCTTGGGAGGAATTAATTAAAACAAAAATAATCTGAGTTATGAAAAAAACAAACAAATGGATTTGTATCCTTTTCTTTCATTGGGATAGACATACTAGAATAAGACATGATTTTATAATCGCAAACGGCAACTGAAAATTTTTTCTTGAAGCTTTAATTTTAGTTTTAATTCAAAGTTAATAGTTTTAATTCAAAGTTAATAGTTTTAATTCAAAGTTAATAGTTTTAATTCAAAGTTAATTAGATTATATTCCCAGTATGCAAAATGCTTTACTTTATATTAAGACAAATTTTTAAATAAACTGAAATCTTTTTTTCTTGTCATTAGTAAAATCTATATGAAATCGTTCAAATCGTTCAAATCGTTCAAATTAACAGATCCGTGTAGACGTCTCTTCTACTCCAAAAGCTTCATGTCTCACACCTCTCGCCTGTGGAACTCCCTTCCTTATTCCTGTTTCCGTGACAAATACAAGCTCCAACTATTTAAGTGTAACGTCAATCGACATCTCCAGCTGCCTTGATCTATCCTCTTCCCTTCTCCACATCCTTTCACCTTTCATTCCTATCTGCTCTCGCTCCAAATCTTCTGTAACCCCCTTGCCTTGATCGATCCACTATCTTTCTCCACATCCTCTCCTTTACCACTCCTATCTGCTCTTCCTCCAAACCTTCTGTAACCCCTTGCGTGCTAGTGGCTTCCAGCCTTGCTTGGGGTGATAAGCTTAAAAAAAAACAGAAAATAGGTAGCGATCAATGGAAAATGTCATATTCATTTATGACCATGCTAACTGGCCCACGTGCCGTCATTCTGTCGCAACCTGCATCATAAGAGTTCCATACCGCTAGGCCATTATCTGAAGATAGAGATTAATTTTCAACATTTTAGCAGTTTGAAGTATGAGAGATTTTAAAGGGTGTTTTAAGAGAAGAGCAGCAATGAAAAATATAATCTTCATTTCCATTGATTCGAAATTATATTCGGCGACACAAAAACATCAAATGCACTCAAAGAAAGAAAAGCTTATTTGACATCAAATAAACTTTACAAATCTTTCTTTTTTTTTTCTTAAATTAAGTCAGTGTTGATAATTTTATCGAAAACTTAATTTATATCGCAGTTATAAAATTCAATGAATAGTTTTATAAATTGAAAGTGAGATTTAATTGCAATTAATTTTTCCAGATAAGAGTCGCAACACATGACTTTGATGGTAATGGATGGTTTATAATGAAATCCACAGTATAAAAAATGAAAGTGAAGACCACTTAATTTTGTGACTTAGCAGAAAACGCTTCAAAATATTTATCACGTAATAAAAGATAAAATTGATATTACATATCCCTGCGCTAATGGCCTGCATAGCTCAGTCGGTAGAGCATCAGACTTTTAAAGAGCATAAGCAATCTGAGGGTCTGGGGTTCGAGTCCCCATGTAGGCTTCAACATATTTTTTTTTTGTTTTGTTTTGGGGATTTTCGTCAACTTGTTTTTCTTTTTAAATTTCTCTTCATAATGTCCTCTCTTTCTCTGTGTCGATAAATTTTCGAACAACGGCTCCCCCCCCCCACTTTTTCTTCATTTAAACTCGAGGGCCTTTAAAATAAATTTTATTTTTAATTAATAAATTTCTGACATTTTTGTTAATAGTTGTAACTGGCCGCCAGTCTCAATGAAAAAGGTCTACGCTGTTTTTATTATTATTATTATTATTATTATTATTATTATTATTATTATTATTATTATTATTATTATTATTATTTATTATTATTATTTATTATTATTATTATTTATTATTATTATTATTATTTATTATTACTATTATTTATTATTATTATTATTTATTATTATTTATTATTATTATTTATTATTATTATTATTATTATTACTTATTATTATTATTTATGATTTATTATTATTATTATTTATTTATTATTATTATTTATGATTATTATTATTATTATTATTATTATTTATTTATTATTATTATTTATTATTATTATTATTATTATTTATGATTATTATTATTATTATTATTATTATTATTATTATTATTATTATTATTATTATTATTATTATTATTATTATTATTATTATTTAGTGAACACAGAGAAAGACTAGAAACAAATAACATTATATTTTCTCAAAAGGGGAGATTTTATTTCTGGAAAGCATTTTTCGCTATTCCAGTGAATATTCGGGTTTCTAATCACATTAACACAGTGGCCAACGGTAGAAAATATTTTGACTATAAACTTAACTTTTACAAGTCAAAAACAGGGATTTAAAAGTTTAGCTTACATTTTCCTCCAAATGTCGACTGTCCGCCGACACATTTTTTATTTGCTAAAAGCAAATGGCTGCTGTATTCAAATCGTCTTCCCGAACTATCGAAACTGCCAACTAAGCTCTGGTTTAGTGAGGTTCCGCTATTATATGTAATAGAATTCTAATTATATATAACAGAATTGTAATTATATATAACAGAATTCTAATTATATAAGTGTTATGGTCCAAGTTCCTTGTACCACGGTGATGGTCCAAGGTAGAACCAATGAAGAATAACTGGAACACAGGTATGGAATAACACAGATATATTACAAACAGAAGTATGTACTAAGAAGTAGAAGTATTAGTAATGACTATCAGATTTGGTTAGAGTGAACTATGTTGTCTCGACAAGTATCACTATTCCAATGTTCTTACAATTAATCCTATAATGTCCGGAATAGACCATTATTATTATGGGTAAGTTCCAATAACACCCACCATCCGAAGCTTTTGCGTAGCAGGGGTTTTTAATTTTTTTTTTCTTTGGATCTATTTCCAAAGGTTCTGTGAACTTCCTTTTTATGGACGATTTTAGTGGTTCTGGCATTGTTTGCGGCCTTTTTATATCAAATGTATCGAAAATCGTATCCATCACCTCTTCCTGAGGTGGACCGTCAGCATCCTGGAACGGTCTCTTCCTTATTTGGTTTACGTATCTTCTATATGAGAATTTGTGTTCCTGTACTATGTAAACCGATTCTTTTCTCAATTGTCCCTTGCTCCCAGTAAGATGTATTATTTTTATATGATTTAAAAAAACCTTTTTCTCCTGGGTGGAATTTTCTTTTTGGTACGTACGACTGTGTTATTTGCTTCGTTTGACTTGGTAGCAATTTATCAAATACAGATCTGATTTTTCTAGCGAACATCACTTCTTCGGGTGATAAGGTCGATGGCGTAGCATTATTTGGCGTAATTCGATATACCTGAAGAAATTGTTGTAATGCTTTTTCCGTAGGCACATCATATGCTTTTCGTAGCGCTCTTTTGGGTGTATCAACAAATCTCTCCGCTTGCCCATTTGATCTTGGGTGATATGTCGGGGATTTTATCTGTTTGACTTGATAAATTTCACAAAACTCTTGGAAGTCCGCTGATGTGAATTGCGTTCCATTATCTGTGAATAGGTAATCCACTACTCCAAACCGAGGGAACAGCTCGTGGAGGCAATTTATGGTAGTTTCCGAAGTTTCCGGCCATTTACTATAACTATCCACTATGATCAAATAGTAGAAACCATCTATTGGACCTGCATAATCTGCGTGTATTCTTGACCACGGACGATCTGTCTCTGGCCATGGCTTATGGATGACTGGCGGTGCTTTGGCTGCTAAGGAACAACCCTTGCATTTTCCAACCATCTGAGTAATATCCAGGTCCATGTTTTTCCAATATACATAGCTCCGCATCAGCGATTTCATTCTATTTTTTCCTATATTTTATTTTTGTGATAATAATCTATTTTATTGTTTAAATGTCCTAAACACGGAGTCTCTGAAAAATATGCCAAAAGGATAAATAATTCTTTTAAATTTGTTGCTGCTGAATCAGTTTCAGTAATTTTAAATAATAGCGTTAAATTTTCATTTTAACACCCGAGCGCTAAATTCACTGCTGAATGGGCCTATTTACTTCCTTTCATTGCAGAAATTAGTACCCGCTAAAAATTAATGCACAAACTTGTTAAAGTAGATGGGTTGATTCTATTTTTCATTTGTCCCCTTCTTCTACACAGAAAGAACCCCCTCCCCTAACCTTAACACCTAACCCTAAAGAAGAAGGGAACAAATTAAAAAAAATAAAAAACATTAAATTAAATAATTGCTTCAATTGCCCTAATCTTTTGGGGGTTAGAGAGAACGATTAATTTTTCTTTTCATTCTTCATAAAAAAAAATTACTTTGTTATTCTTTTATTTGTCAATGTTTACATATATTTGAATGAAAGTTAACTTTCTTCTTAAATTAAGTACAAAAAAAATAAATTAAAAAAATCGCTTAACGGAAGCGCGTACTAATTTCTGCAAGGAAAGGAAGTAAATAGGCCCATTCAGCAGTGAATTTTTCGCTCTGGTGTTAAAATGAAAATTTACCATAATAGCAAATCCAGGATTGATCCTGTTTATAGACGTTGATTTCGATTCAGTTTAATAATTTGATCGGCTTTAATTTTACAAATGTTTGCATAAAGCTTAACTGGCGACGCGATGGAAAAATGGATCCAGTTGACAAATCCGAAAACTCAACTTTGAATTTAAAATCCAGCCGATAGGCCCTGTTGTTGTTTTCATAATGGAATAATTGATCATCAAATTCAAAATACACAAGGTGAAAATAAGGAAATATTCTACGTTTTATGCGATAGAAATAAATATCTAAGCTCAGATAACAAACACGCGTTACATAAAAGCAGATGTCTAATAATCTAAAGATGACTATGGTATCCGCGTTATCGTAAGCCTGCATAGCTCAGTCGGTAGAGCATCAGACTTTTAATGACGCTCAGCGGAAGGATATCTGAGGGTCTGGGGTTCGAGTCCCCATGTAGGCTACCATATTTTATTATTTTGTTTTGTTCAGTTTTCTTATTATTTTGTTTATTTTCTTTCATAATATTTAGGTAAAAAGGATTTCTTCTGTTTTCTTTATTTAATCACGAACAGCGATGTAAAATTTTAATTTATATCACCTGGAATGGCTCTGATATTCTGTTATTCTCACATCCTTTGCCTGTATCTTCATATTCATTACCGCATCCCGTCCAAACTTCAGGATTTTATATAAACTTTATACAAACATGAATTTGTTTCCTATGCAAGAAAGCAATAAAAATTGCACAAATATTTTCTATTTTTTTCTATGTAATTTCAGGAGGTAGATAAGCATGGCTCCCCACGGATTCATTTTTTTTTTATCTGAGAATAATAGAATTCTTGGGAAATATGATGTAGTGGTTTCCTTTTTCACAGTTTTGGATTTCAATATTTTCCTTCTCTTAGACTAGTTGTCACCTTAGATTAGAGGGTCGCAGTCTGATTTATCTAGAAGCCAAGGAGAATAAGTGGATTCATGCCTTTTCCAGTGGCATTTATACTAAAGGCCGGAATTTGAACTCAGTTCCACTCCACACTCTGAACACTGACAGCTATTGTAATACTCACATATCCATACTGTACTCTCGCTTTTATCCTTTACTGTGCTTCCATATGGAATTTTTACCTATTGTAGTTTTAAAGCTATTCGATCCGACCTGTTTTTCAATCTGTTGGCCATTGTCTTTATGTGTTTGTCCTTTTTTAAGGTCTCCAACCCTTCTCTACAGTGTATGTATAAAAATTACTCTTTTCTTTTAAAAAAAAAAGCTTCTCCCTCACGATCTTTTCTCCTAATTTTCCTCCTCAACATTCAAAGTTCCTTCCAACTTGCTGGAATCGAGTCCCAGTTAAATCAGAAATTTTATACCACGGGATCGCAATGTACTTTCCCGATCGAAAATCACAAAATGTATCTCTTTAAACCACGCTGCAAGCTTTATTTAGATGGGTTTTGAGACCATCGGAGATTAGCATCTTTTTCATTTATTTTTTTTACAAGTTTGTAAACCAAATTTTATACATGTATTATTTTTACAAAATGTCGAGCTTTATTTTTCAGTTTTTGGGTTCTTTTACATCAATTTCAGCCACACATATACAATACTAGTAGCATGGCCCGGCGTTGCCCGTACTTGATTCAAAAATCGAACGACACATACAGCAATCGCTATCACTTTAAAGCTTTAAAAAAGGACTCGTAACTGGAAAAACCGAATGAAAAAAGAATGTTAACAACAAATATCGTTTCACACCCAACCCAGTTCTGCGGAATCAGAATCAACGTTGAGTTTAAGCAAGCGAATGAGCCAATTGGTGTAAAGTGCCATGCAGATTTAAATTTTTCCCACTAGTGACGAATGCAGCTATCAATTTTTTTTTTGCATACTAGCATGCTAGTTAAAATTCATGTCAGTCAGCTGTTAGCTCTCACGCTGGCCAATAGAATCTTCCTGCCTATTCGTGGCAGCCAGCTATAGGCTCTCACTCTGGCCAGTAGAAAATGGCCGCAAACTACATGAAAACTGCCGTAGAAGCATGAAAAAATCGATTATTTCCACTCTCGATGGGAGTTGGGAAATGCAAAGTCGGTCTTGGCCTTCTCGCTAACTTGGAGCATGTGCATGTAAATTTTGGTGCAAATCCGTCGAAAATTGCGACCGTGCATTCGTTACACACACACACATCTTGCGTTTTATAGATAGAGATTTTTCACATCAAATTTTATTCTATCCTTTTTTCTTTATTAAACGATTGGTTTCATTATAGCAGCCGTTTATTTTATGGATACGTGTTAGTAACTTTATTAATAATTTTTTTTTAAATACAGCCCTTTTACAGTAAAAATGTAATAAACAAATCTAGTCTATCGTATTATTTTTATTTACTCTTTAATTAATTTTAGATAAGTTTACAAACATTTCTTATTTATTATACAAATTTCTATAGCCTCTCTATGTACAGAATTTTAGATTTTCCTTTTAAAAATTTTTCTTTTCGTTCGTCTCTCGCTATCTTTTCTCTTATATTTTGCCCTTCAAACCGTTTTTTCTCGTTTTCTCCTCTTTCATTATTCTCCACCCTCCAATCTCTCTCCCACGGGCGGGGTGTGAAAAGAACCCTCGATGCTCTATCGTTACTTCTACGGAAAGTGCCCGTGTCCCGCCAAATCTTCACGGCAAGAACACGCCATGCCACTTACATAGTAGCAAACCCCCCACATTCCCTCCGTATTCCATCGGTGAGAAGTAAGTTCCACTCGAACAGCTTCTCCCTGCGAACCACTGCCCTGTGGAACCGACTCCAAACAGGATGTTTCCCCGATCACTAGCCTGTTCATGACTAAGGTTAACCACTCCTATGCGTACAGATTACCTCCTAACGTAAGCCTCTACATCAAGTGGCTCATGGGCCTTGTAAAGGGTGAACTTTAGCGTAAATAAATAAAAAATTTTTTCCAAATTCCTATCCGCTTATTGGTTTCCCGGTTAGGAAGGGGGCAACTCATTCCAGTTCAGAAGGGCTGAGGATCGATCCCATACAACAATGAAAGAACACTGTCATGACAAATTAAGAAAATTTAATATAGACTAAATAACAGATTTTATTATGGAGTTTGCTTAGGGAGAGTAGGGTTCCATCCCCCACCGATTTGGCTTTCCACTGTGAAAATGATGTGAACTAATTTTAGAGTGTGAATTCTTATAACATAAACTTTAAACAATTTATTGGATACATTCCCCGCGATTAAAATTATTTTAATTTCCATCGTACAAACTGTTCAAGAAAAATCACAAAAAAGTGAAATTCTTCCGTTTTATTTATACCTTTTTACAATCTGGGAACAACTGGAGCCCCATTTCTAATTGTCTCAAGGTCCTTGATAAAATCCAAAGACGGATATGCAATGTAATTGGCCCTAATCTGGCATCTTGTCTGCACTCGCTCTCTCACAGATATGCTGTTGCCTCCCTCTGTCTTTTTTATAAATACTTTCACGGTAACTGCTCCGATGAGCTGCTTTCGCTGGTTCCCAGACTTCACAAATTTAAGCGTTCAACTAGGCTGGCATCTCGCTCTCACCCTTTCACTGTTGAAACTGTTAAATGTAGCCGTCTCTTCTACTCCAATAGCTTCATGTCTCGCACTTCTTGCCTGTGGAACTCCCTCCCCCTTTCCTGCTTCCCTGATAGCTATAATCTCCAAGTATTCAAATGTAATGTCAATCGACGTCTCCAGATGACCTGATCTATCCCCTAACCTTCTCTTCATCCTTTCCTCTATCACTCCTCTTTGTTCTCGCTCCAACTCTCTGTAACCCCTTGCGTGCTAGTGGCTTCCCGCCTTGCTTGGAGTTGAATGCTTAAAAATAAAGCCGCTATTACCCCATAACTGATTTCGAAGATTTACACTGAAATGTAGAAGCATAAAAGCCAGACCTCCCTGACTAAAAGACGATCCACAAAAAAAACACATATTCAAAATATTCACCATTTTGTGAAGAACGGTGAATCAGATTACTGGCAGTGTGATTCGCGATCGCTAAGTGAACACAGGATCCACGTAAGTATGTTTGACAATGTTTATTGGTTTCACATTCTGTTTATTTAGCTATCATCTTTAATTGAAAGTCATTCTCACGTATATTTGGAGAGCCGAGTTCGAATTCCAGTCGAATCCATTACATTCACTTACGTGCTAATACTCTTAGGAAAGGTATGAATCCTCTTCTCCTCCCTCCTCAGCTATGGGTAAATAGCAGGACAGATCGGGTTCTATAGCCTTGGATGGCAACTTGTCTACCGCAGAATGAAATGGCAACTTACTGCGGTGAAAAAAAAAATCTGCCTCGTCAGTCATGTATCGAAAGAAATTTCTTTTTTATTGTCATTGTATATTTCTGAAAAGAATAAAATGTTATTTCTACTTATGTTCTGCTTTAGATTTTCCTTCATAGAATAACAACCTTTTTATATGTTGTCATTTTATGTGTCGTTAATGTTAAATGTTTGGAATGCCGACACTCAGATAGCAACAAAAATCTGGGTAGACGTCTCCCAACAATTCTATGTTGCTATGTGTCATGCGTGATACACGCACGGCACATAACTGACTGAAGTGAAGAGAAAGAAGCGAAAATTGTTAGCAATTACGTAGCAAATGCTTATCAAAAGAACGATTATCATTAACATTTTTTGAATAAGTATTTTTTATATGCACAGTTTCTCTATGTCCCAAGTGGTCTAGTGGTTAGGATTCCGCGCTCTCACCGCGGCGGCCGGGGTTCGATTCCCCGCTTGGGAAATTTTTTTTTTTTTTTTTTTTAAATAAATTTATCTTATCAGATTTTACAAATATTTTTCATTCCGTTCGTGCTAAGAAAAAGACAAAAAAGAAAGATCAATAAATAAAAGAAAGAAAAGAAAGAAAAGAAGTAACATTTATTAAATAAAATTTTCTAGCAGTTTTTCGGTTCGATTCACCGTTTCAATGTCTATTCATGTCACTCTTGGAACAATCATCTTCTCAGGATGGTAAGAGATGTCATCAAAATATTACAAAAGCTTGATCGATTGTCTTCGGCTATGCATTAGAATTGTTGGGATGCGTCTACCCAGATTTGTGTTGCTGAGTGTCGGGATTCCAAACATTTATCAACACATGAAATCAAACATAAAATGGTTATTTTATGAAGGAAAAGACAAAGCTGAATGTCAATGGAAATAACATTTATATATTCTTTTCAGAAATATACAATGACAATAAAAAATTTCCTTGCATTGACATTTGTTTTATAAAATAATTAACTGTTGTTTGTACATTGTTAAATGTGTGGGCGGTCTTACTTTATAACGGTCAGCCTAATGTGTTTGTGAGTTCGTAAACAAAAGGCTTTGTCAGCGGCTGCTGGTTTATCACTTCTGTTGTGTGCGTGAACTAGGCCTTAGTCGACGCTTGTTGGCTGTCGTATCTTCCATTGTGTGCGTTTATTTGTGTGTGTGTGTGTGTGTGTGTGTGTGTGTGTGTGTGTGTGTTCGCACGTGTAGATCAAACTGGCCTCCCAAATTTGTTTTGAACCTTGTGAAGCAGTATGCTTCTATTTTTATATCCGTCAGGGAGATACAAAATATAATTTCACATAATAAAATAATTTCATAGTTGGTCGCGAAAATCTTTTTCTCTAATTTGCGGGAATGGTGAAAGGAATTATTATCATTATTTTCTAAATGATCCAAAAATAATACGTGGTAGGCCTACAATTATGTCTGTAAGTATTTTAGCAGTATTTGCTGTTTATCAAACAAATTTTTCCGCTGGGATTTTATTGGTTAATATATATATATATATATATATATATATATATATATATATATATATATATATATATAACATTGAAGTCAACACTTAGAGCTGACAGTCTGTTTCATGCTAGACGCAATCGTCATTGCATCTAGCATGAAACAGCCTGTCGGCTCTAAGTGTAAACTTCAATGTTCATTTTTATATTTACACACACTCTATCTCTGATATTGAGCACTTTATCCCATAAATATAACAGACCTTAAGACTATATTTCTTCATATATATATATATATATATATATATATATATATATATATATATATATATATATATATATATATATAAACGGCGAGTGTTAAAGTCTCTAAGCTCACTTTCCTCATAATTTGTTTCCTAAATTTCAACTCTTTCCAATAGTCATTTCCTTGGTGCTCTTTCTTCAGATTTCCTCGTTAGTCACATGGTATTCTTAGTATCCATCGATAGAACAACCACTATATTACTTCGAGTACCTTCTTCGTCTTTTAAGAGGCTCTCCAGCATTCGCTACCTTATAGGAAATTAAATCTTACATAGCAGTATTTAGTTGTTGTTTTTAGAGTAAGGTACACCATGTACAAGGCCAGGGGTGCACTCGAGCTAAAGGCTTACTAACGTAACTCTTTAGCTCGAGTAATTCATGTGGACAGGAGGGTTAACTCTAGACTTAAACAAGTTAAGTTTGTAGTGATCAGGGAAGCATCCTCTTGGGAGTCGGTCCCACAGGGCAGTGGTTCGCGGGAAGAAGCTGTTTGAATGGAACTTCGCGCCGATGGAATGTGGCTGGTTTGCTACTATGTAAATGGCATGGCGGGTCCTAGCCGTGAAGGTTAGACTTGGCGGAACCAAGGAATTTAGTTCGTCCGAAGACTTTCCATGGTAGTACCAATGTTCAGTGATAGAATTGCCGTATCCCGCCTCTGTGCGGGGGGGGGGGTGAAAGAAAGAGAGAGAGAGAGAGAATGGTTGGAGGGTGGAAAATATTTCTTCTGCAACAAGAACTCGGAAGCGCTTTTGAAGTCTATCAAGACTGGAAGGTGAGGAGCGTGCAGCCCCCGCCCAAATATGGCAACAGTATTCCATTTTCAGCCTGATGTGGCTCTTAAAAGGGCAGAGGATGGCATGAGGAATCAGCTACTTTCTGGAGCGGTACACGAAACTGATCATGTTACCTGCAACTTTAGCGATATTACGTATATAAGTGTTCCACTTGAGGTCTGGTGTGAGTTTGAGGCCTAATATCCTCTCAAGTCACGGTGCCTCCTCGAGAGGACACCTATTCATAGTGACTGGTGATATTTCGGGGTTTGATCGGCGGTGATGTTATGCAACTAGTTTGTTTTTCGGGGCACTGAATGTAAGCAGACATGTTTCCCCCACTGGGACGTTAATATCAGATCGGAAGAGATGTCAGCTGCCAATCTCTGATCGTCAAGAGTTTTAGCGGTGCACCCGTATATCGTCGGATCATCGACATAGATGTTCACAAATGATAGACGTATATTTTTAGACAGATCATTTATGTAAATCAAAAAGAGTGTTGGTCCGAGAAGTGACCGCTAGGGGACGCCTGCGTTGATCGCCAGAACCTCGGAAGACTGGCCGGGGATAAGTATCTTCAGGAATCTACCCGTTAGGGAGGATGTTATAATTGAGAAAACCCTTCCAGTGATTCTATATCTGGAGTTCAATCTCGTTACGTTTGTTTCTAAGGACTTTTCCTGTCACTTTGTGGCGGATTTCCACCACATTTGTTTAATTTCATTAGGAAACCAAACTGATGTGAAGAAAGGAAAAGGCAAAAGTATCATTATATATAAAAATTGTATTCGACAATGCATACAATAAAGAACGTGTAAGAAAAAGCATGCAATGACTAAGACGAAAGTTGTCTCTCTTTGACTATCATTGTCTATCAAAGTTCTCTGAAAAGAAAGAGTTAATAGTTTGTTATAAATGTTTTTAACAGTTTTGCTGTGCAATTGGAAAAATTATGTAAGTGTAAAAGAGTGTGCAGTTTGTGAGTGTTGAGTGAGAAGATCGGCGCATAGTTTCAACTGTCGTAGATTTCTGTGGCAGCTGAAATCTCACTGGTGTGTCTGCTCTTTTTTCTTTCTTTTATAGGTGATCATTGGATCAGAAGTGCTGCGCGGGAAGAATCACTCTTCACGTGCAGAGAATCCGATTGGTCGACACTGACCAATCAGTGAATGAGCTTTGGGGAGATTTCTGGAGCCCATTCTCCCAAAAGTGCACAAAATCTACTATACGAAAATATAGCAATTTCACAATTGTCGCATAAGACAGTAGCGTTGATTTCTATCCAATGAATGATTGTTATTGAAATTTGAATTTGTATAGGTATATATGTGTGTGTGTGTGATGATGACCGCTATCACTTCATAGTTTAATGTGTTTCTTCGAAATTCGATATCATTGCACGATTCTAACATGCTTCATCTGTAGTGGATACCCTTTGGCCTGCTTCTCCTTTGTTCATCAGCTGGTTTCCTGGTGAAAGGGAATACAATCGTCTCTTGATTACCGTTTCCAGTGTTAAAGAAAACTTCCAAACACGCGCTAGAAGAGTCATTTAAAAAAGAAATATGGTGGATGGACAGTGAGTAGCCATGATCGAATGCAAAATAAAGAACAGAATTGTCCAACAAACAGAATTAACAAAGTTTGTAATAAAAATAAAAAAGGAACCAGGCAAAAATGAAAAAATATCAAGCAAACAATATATGCAAGTCAAATTAACAGGTAAGAAGGCAAAAAAAGAATAACAATTTGTAATTCCAATTTGTAATTCCAATTTATTGTTAAAACAAATATATTTCGGAAAGCTTTTGCAATCCTTAGAATTAGGAAGTCCGTAGTTAGAGAGAGTGTCGACGGAACAGAAGAATAGGCAGAGGAAACAAAGAAGAGGTTTATTAAATACTTATACATAGGAGTTCAAAATAGCCGAGAATTAGGAAGGCCGTAGTTAGAGAGAGTATCGAAGGAACAGAAGACTAGGTAGAGGAAAGCAAAGAAGAGGTTTATTAAATACTTATACATAGAACAGAAAAACTTGAGTAAATCAGCTACTCCTCAAATCCTACTCTAATTTGGCTACTTGCCATATTGATAACTAGGAGCCGGAAGTAGTAGAGGAGAGCAGGAAGTACACCGAATCCTACTCTACAACAAAATATGTCTTAGATTTCAATGCAAGAAAGGAATAAACACAGGTTTTCTTCTGTTTATTCTTTACTGCCATGTCATTTCAGGATGTACGTGATCATGGCTCTCCACATGTCCCATTTTTTTTATCATTTCTGAATTACAATGATTTCTTGGTTGTGCTCAAGTCAGCCTTGCGCTGAGTTGAAACGACCAAATCACTTTACGAGTAAGGCTGCGAAAACAAGCCCGAACGCTGTCGTTGGAAAGTGGAAATGCGGAAGCGGCGTCATAAAATCGCGCATGTCATCAAAACCCCTTTCCGGTTGCATCATAAGAAAATGAATTTCTTTTTTACATGTTTTTTATTCGTTATTATTATTTTATTTAATGGTTTTATTTCATTCCCCCCATGTTCTATATCAAATAAAAATGCAATAAACAAACACAGACAACTGTTTTAGCAAAATTAAAAGGAATAAGAACGTTATAAAGTCATCTACACATTATCAGTTACTCAAGTCCAATGTGAGGAAATATTTTCAAAGCTAAAGATCATAAAGACAAGGTTAAAAAATTCAATGTCTTGAGGAGAATTTGCAACCATACTATTGGAGTCCGAATGTCTTGTCACCTCATACATAATACTCCCTCCGTTCCGAAATAGTTGTACCAAATAATTTTCATGTTTTTCCAAAATAATTGTTCCAGTAGATAAAAAAAAAACACCAAAAAGAACAAAAAATATCATTTATTCCCATACTCAACAGTAAATGAGTAATATTAGTGAATTGTCATATAAATAAGTGTGAAATATATCGAAACTGATATACATAAACAGTTAAATTAATAACAAAAATAACTGGGGAAGGTTTACTTTAACAAAAGCAGTTTTTGTTGCAACTCGTCAGAAATAGAAATGGATACTTCAAGTTTTCCTTCTCTTTCAAGCTTCTCTTTAGACATGTGCCGGAGTTTATAGTTGTTATCGCCGTCAACTAAAATAACTTGTTCCATTGCTAACTGCAAACTTAGAAAAGTATTGCTAAGCTTCGACTTCTGAAGTTTATTGAAGCTTTCTTCCACTGCGTCAATGAGCTGGTCAACATTATTTGGAGCTTGCTGGTGCTGAATTGATTGAATTGCATTAAAATAACCCAGATCAAGGACATTGAGATCAGGACTATTTGGAGGCTGGCAAACTAATTCAATTTGCAAACCCAGGCGTTCTTCAGCTACGTTTAATTCATCTGCAACCTGTTTTATTGCACCACGCTTCAGGACACGATCTGTGGATCTTTCCAGCAGTGCTTGCAACACAGCACTACGTTCATTATTTGTCAATTCGTGCTTCTTGCAATTTCGTTTAGCATTTCTGCGAATTGGCTTCTCTTCTCCTATCATAATCTCCTGCCAGCGGGTGGTCTGAAAAAACATACAATTTTAATGTGGTGAAAAAGTGATATAAACTATAAACTTCAAACTATTCTACCTGAATAAGCTAATATAAATACTTGAGGAACATCAATGCTAACCTGTTAATGTAAACAGCAAACAATTCGACTAAGAATTAGTATATTCCACATGAGATTTCCGGCTATGGAACAACTATTTCGGAACAGAGGGAGTATCATTTTCTGTTTTAAGATGGCTGACAGAGTTAGAGTTATAGGGCTGACAAGACTTTCGGACCACTTTGTAAATTGGAAAGGAAGTGTTAGATGAATTGAATGCAGAAGCAATTCGTGCCAGATTTGAACAACCATTTAGTGAACACAAACGATTGCTCTTAAATAACGGGAATGTATGAAATCTTTTATCGTGCTTTTAATCTCTCTTTTAATGTGCAAATTGTGCAATAAACTATTTTGAAATATGAACCAATTACTCAAAATTAACAAAAAATAAAATGAAAAATTCAATTACAATATTCTGTATTTAAATTTGATATCCACTGCCAGTAATGTGTACAGTACATGTACACTGTAATTACTAAGAAATACACATTTCCCCCCAAAATGTTTAATTATACTCTTTTTCCATATGTATTTTTGGAAAAAATTTTAATTCATTATAAAATTAAATGATGGCATAGTAGTTGTGGGTGCCCCCCTTTGTCACCTGGCAACCAATATTTTTAGACCCAGTTAGTCACAACGGATATCGGTTTGTATAAATATCAGTGAAAAGTGCGGGTTACCTCGTAGGTCAGTCTGTCAGACTTTTAAAGGCATGAACCGAGACGATATTTGAGTGTCTGGGATACGTCCCTCTTTATTTCCAACTTACTAGAGCAATAGAATGCTTAGTATATTTAGTTGTCTTCTCAGTCTTTACTCGTATCTTCTTATTCTTTCCCTTATCCCTTCGAAACATCGTTTTCCCATCTATTTTTTTATGCAAATCTAAAAACATGGCTGAGTTTCCTATGCGAGAAATGAATAAGGAACAAATAAATGTTTTCTTCTGTTTAATTTTCACTGCTATGTCTTTTCAGAATGTGCGTGACCATGGCTGTCCACAGCTTCCTCTAAATTACCATGATTTCTTGGGAAAAATAGTAGTGCGGTTTTCAAGTGTCTTCACTATGGTTTGCGATTTCTGAGTTTTCCTTGAGATTTGTCAGTCAAGGTTAGAGCAGCAGTCAATCCTGCCATTTTAGCTAGGGATAAACGGATTCATGCCTTTTCCATAGGTATTTGTGCGACATATTGCAGACATATTGAGTCGTGATCGCAAAGTGAAGAGAAAGTTACAAAAACGCGTTGTCAGCTGCAACGTCGCAAATGAATATTAAAAAGGCGATTATGATTAACAATTGTGAATAAGATTATTCTAAAAGAAAAGGTCGCATGTTTCCCAAGTGGTCTAGTGGTTAGGATTCCGCGCTCTCACCGCGGCGGCCGGGGTTCGATTCCCCGCTTGGGAATGTAGTTTTATTGTTTTGTTTTGTTTTCTTTCTTTCTTAAATCTCTTTTCATCTCTTTTCTTTTTAATATTCCTCTGTCGGTCTGACATGAGAACGAAATTATTCGTCTCGCTTATATTGATTTTTCTTTTCTTTTTCATTTTATATTCCATTAACACTCGTTGAGGAAAAGCATTTAAAACCGAATTTGCTTCTGTGTCGGTCTTCTGTGGGACTTGTCAATGTCTAGCACAAACCCCAAACAGATTCGATCACACTGTTAACCTTTCTTACCACCGCTAGGGGCGTTGTTCATGGCGTCGCTATTCACTTTGTAATTACGTATTATTATTTCTTCTGCTTTCTTCCACGCGTAAAATTAGAGGAGTTATATTTTTGGTTAAAAAAATCCCTTGATGCTATTTTTTTACATCATCATCATAATCATCATCATCATCATCATCATCATTATTATTATTATTATTATTATTGTTGTTGTTGTTGTTGTTGTTGTTGTTGTTGTTGTTGTTGTTCTTTTGGTGATGGTGGTGGTCGTCGTGATGGTGGTGGTAGTGGTAATTGTTATATTTGATTCTTGTGTGAGAAACCGGGAGGTTTTGCATTTTTTAAAGTCCTAAAATGAATAAAATAAAACTCTTTTTCCAAATAAACAACTCATTATTCTAAATTTACCATTATGTTAAGACCTACGGCCATATCACTTTGAATCACCGTTAAGCAACCTCGAGCCTGGTCAGTACCGAGATGGGCGATCGCTTGGGAATACCAGGTTCAATAAGTTTGGATGTGCAGGTGCTATAATGGATAAACGGTAAGTTTAGTTCCAATTCCAGTTGGGTTCGTTATATTCACTTACACGCAAATACCTTGGAAAAAGTATGAATCTTCTTCTTTTCCCCAAATCTATGGGTTAATTAGTAAGATTTTTATCATTAAATCATTATTATTTCCCCCATCACCAAACAAAAAAACAACTTTTTTTTACAATTTAAAAAATATTTTCTGGGTTTAAAAGCCTGATATGTGTTGATAAGCCGTAGAAAACGAATCAATCAACTATTATTTTAAGCAAAAATTTAACCCATTGCTGGGGGGAGGAGAGGAATTTATTCACGGGTATAATAGCGTAAGTGAATTCAATGATCTTGACTGGAATTCAAACTGCTCTCAGGTTTCTCATTCGGAACAGCTATCTATTAGACCACTTGCGTGTCTATAAAATGGATAAAAAGTTTACTTCACATAGTTAGAAATTCTTACTCAAATATTTACCTGTCTTTCTTAACTGTCATATTCGTCAGGGCGTACGGATTTATTTCATTTTTCCACTATCTCTTGTCTTTTCCATAGTTTACTATCTCTTGTCTTTTCTCTTTCACCTCAACCCTCTTACATATTTTCGAATTCTTACCCGCTTTTAGATTTTAGATCAAGAAGCATCACTGCCATATAGATTAGAAAGTCAATGATTCAAGCTCAGAAGGCACCAGTTTCGGACAGATAATAATTTCTGATCTGGTAAAAGACCTCATACTGATGCTAAGGAAATTTTTCTTTTTCTGTTCCAATTTACCTTTAAAATTTACTGTGTGCTTTCAGGTTCCATTCCAGATATTCTCAGCACAGGCTCCAGATACACTGTGGAAGATAGGAGGTTATCACTTATGAGGTTAACAGGTTCTTTTCTGACAACGTCCGTTAGCTTTTTCTATAAGATGTACACTTTATATATAGATTTGGTCTGGGTGTATATTGGCCTTGTATAATGATTAAAATAAAATAATGTGTTGATTAATGCAGAAGTTTTATAAACACAGTAGAGGTCGTCGATTAATTACGACCGACATGATAAATGCAAATATAATTTTTATATACACAATATATGTTAAGAAAAGAGGAAGAGAGAGGAGGGTACTTACGGACTGGTTGCCTCAGTCTCGGGGAAAATTGTGCCGGCTAAACAGGAAGCAAGTGACCTATTGATATTTATGGTCTTGTTAAGGAGGATTGTGGGAAACATTAGCCTCCTTATCAAAATCGTCCTCCGTACTCTTCTTACGGTTTCTTCCGGTCGACGCGTGACTGGTTAATTGTCGTGCTAAAAAAATATTACTTTTTTTTCTTTACACTGTTACTAGACCTAGTTCGAGCGGGTCGCAATAGGAGGACTCCTTTTGCAACCCTTATCAGGCTGTTGCTGCTCTCTTCTGGGTCCCCCCCCCATTTTTTTTTCTGCGTCGAAGGTTATATTTTTTTTCGACATATAATAATACAGAAGGAAAAGACGAAAATTAAAAGGATTATCACCATATCACGTTGAAACAACGTACGCTCGCCGAAGTTAAGCAACGTCGAGCCTGATCAGTACCTAGATGGAAGACTGCTTGGGAATACCAGTCGGTGTAAGCTTGGATGAGCAGGTGGTGTAATGGATAATGATTCGGGATTGGTAATCGGAGATCCGATTTCCACTTCCCGTTGAGTTCGTAATATTTGTTTCCGGGCAAATACTCTTGGGAAAGTCATGAATCCACCTCTTCTATCCAGGTTAGGGAGTAATTAGTAAGACTTCTAGCACTAAAACATTATTATCTAAAAACAAATCTTACAAATCTAAAAATATTTTCTGGCTTTAAATAACCTCCAAGAGTTTATACGCTGTAGAAAACGAATCACTCACTCATTAACCCAAGTGCAAAAGTCCTGGTGTATAAGAGAGACAAACAAAGAGACCATACATATATATATATATATATATATGTCTTTTATTTTTGAGATGAGGTATTATTTACATTATTCGGACTAATGAGCTTTGTCGCCATATTTGTTATAGATGGTTGGAATGTCGAACTGGGCCCTTTATTTCGCTCTCTGGGGTAGACTGTTCTAGTTCCACTTGCCATGTCAGTTATCAGTTCCCCACTGCCTTATTGATCTCACACTCTTTGGGTCCTCTCACTGGATCTAACCAACGCCTTTATCCACTGAACCATGTGATTGCCTTGAGGACATCTGTGTATGAATTTCTGTGTATTATAAACCTAATGTCTTCAGCAACCATTTTTACCAGTGCTCATATTGCAATTTTTGCTGTTATCATTCCTTGTTTTTACCAGAGCTCATATTGCAACTTTGTTGTTATTATCGCTTTTCTCTGGCACTCCTTACTACTGGTTCCCATATTGTATTCATTTCTATGCTTGGTCGGCTCAGGAGATTTTTGTGGCCTAGCATATGTCCGAAACTCAGCCCACTTCGTGGAAATAATCAAAGATGCTCCCATCCTATCCAACCAGATGGTGAGCTTTGACGTGGTGAGTTTGTTCACCAAGGTACCCACGGAGGAGGCACTCTCAATAGTCAGAGACAGATTGGCCTCTGACTCATGCCTAGAAGAACGGACCAGTATTCCAATAGATAATCTGATGGAGATGTTGACTTTCTGTACACAAACAACACACTTCGGAATGGGATCACACATATATCGACAGGATGAGGGCTTAACAATGGGTTCGCCATTATCACCAGCAATGGCGAATATATTCGTGGAATACTTTGAGGAACTGGCATTAGAATCTATATCTCTAAATCCAACTATATGGTTAAGATACGTAGATGACACCTTCATACTCTGGCCACACCAGGAAGATGTCCAGGTTCTGCTGGACTATATGAACTCAATAAGACCTTAGATACAGTTCATGATGGAGAAATAGAGTAACAACACACTCCCATTCCTGGATGTTCTAATATCTCGAACAGAGCATGGGTTCAAGACATCCGCATACCGTAAACCGACATTCACCGGACAGTACCTCAATTTCAACTCCCACCATCCATACAGCGTAAAGAAAGGGATCGTCCGCTGCTTACAACACCGAGCAAAAGTCATAAGTGGTGACCCAGAGACATTAGATAAAGAATTGATCAGTATAAGTAGTACCCTACAACGTAACAACTACCCTGGGTACATGGCAGCAGCCAAAAAAACTGGGATAGACGGATATACGAGGAGGAGGACAACAACACTCAGAAAAGTGTCTGCCTGCCTTATGTGAAGGGGTTATCAGAGAAAATACAAAGTCCATATAACATCAGGACAACCTTCACTTAGCATTTTATTGTTATTAACCAGAATTAACCAGAATCCTTTTAATAATAAATTTCTGGGCTGTTGATTAATTGCTTTGTCTTAATTGTTATTCTCAGTAATTATATAGTGACTTTATTGCCACCCCGTATATTATTGTAATACAATACTAGTTATAGAAGTTATAATTATAACCTTACATTAAGTATAATTCCCTCTTCTTGGGGGTACCATGTAAACTATTCGGTCTGCCACATGTATCTTGGAAATTGGCAAGGCAAGGCCAAGCAATCACTATTCACTCAATAGCACGAAAATTCCGAGAATGGGACTTCGAAATTATAGGAGAATTTGTATTTTGGGCAAAAGACATAAATTCTAAGAGAGAAACCAATGATGAAAATTTTAAATATTATATAAAGATGACAAGGAAAAATCAAAATCAATAAAGCGACCAAAAAATCGGGCTTGTCCGGGACATCACGCACCTTAAATTAATATCATACACCCCCCTCCCGGCAAAGGAGCCGGCTGTACGCACATATCGTTCATTCCTATAGAATTCTTTAAAGTCTTTCTTTTTACACTGGTATAAATTTGTAGCTACTGAAGCAGATTCAGTGATTTTACATAAGAACTGCAAGTCCATGATTGAGCATGTTTCCTTTTTCAAACAAGAACCGCAAGTCCATGATTGAACATGTTTCCTTTTCAAACAAGAAACTGCAAGCCCATGATCGAACATGTTTCCTTTTTCAAACAAGAACCGCAAGTCCATGATTGAACATGTTTCCTTTTCAAACAAGAAACTGCAAGCCCATGATCGAACATGTTTCCTTTTTCAAGCTAGAACTGCAAGCCCATGATTAAACATGTTTCCTTTTCAAACAAGAAACTGCAAGTCCATGATTGAACATGTTTCCTTTTTCAAGCTAGAAATGCAAGTCCATGATTGAACATGTTTCCGAGAATTTATGGACGTTGATTGAAATTTAGTTTAATTTGGTGATTAAATTTTGGTTTACAAATGTTTCCATAAGGCTCACCTGTCGACACGATGTCAAAATTGACACCGACATGTAAGTATGGATCCAGTCTATAGCCCTAAACTGCCTCGTTGTTGTTTTCATAATGAAATAATAACCCTACATTCAAGTCACCAATCTGCCACTGGGTGGCATGACCCTAGCGTTTACCGCTGGTGGCCCGCTGTCGCACCGCCGTCATGCTCGCCTTGGCTATGTTACCACTGGTGGACTGCTAAAGGCCCACCGGTGGCTGCTACCAGAGGACCGCTGGCGTTGCTATCGGCGGCCCGCCAGCGGTCCACCAGCGACTTGCATATAGGGGAGTGATCATCAAATACAAAAGATGCAAGGTGTAAATGAGGAAATAATTTTATGTGGTAGAAATGCGACTTGTAATGGTGTGAATTTATCCCATAAAAGCACACCCATTTATTCACTGAAAGCACGTCTCTAAAGACGATCACGGTTTTGCTAGCGACGTAAAACCTGTATGTCTTTGTCGGTAGAACATCAGGCTTTTAAAGAGACTCCGCGAAAAATGATCTGGTGTTCGTGTCCCTCATATAAGCTACGCTCAGTGGTGGCGAGAGGCGGTGGGCAGCCGGCATAAATAAGCCGGGCCTCGAAACCCAAGTGGCCTCTAGGATACCTTTAGTGGTTTCGGGGAGGTTGTTCCAAAGCAGCTTAAAGGTGCATTTTTGGTATTTCCATTGAAACAAAATGCGCGATGAGTTCCACAATTCCCGTGCCAAATCACACTCGATCGCAAGGGTCGCCAAGTTAGACAGGCTCTTTAAAAAGTCTTGTAAGACACGTTAGATCGAGTTTGTTTGCCCCAACATCTCCTTTTCAGATCGGGGGGGGGGGTGCTTAAAACCTCGGAGATTCTCTCCCCGGTACTGGCTACACTTCCTTTTTTTTATTTACAGTTTCTTTTTTTTTTCGATTATTTCCCTTCGTCATTACATTTTTAAGGAAATAAACTTTCTTCTGTTTTCTTTATTAAATAAAAAAAATATTTTATATCAGTTGGCCCTTTTGAATGTCTCTGATATGCTCTCACCTTTTGCCTGTATCGTCTCATTATTTACCTTATCCCTTTCAAACTTCATGATTTTATATACTGTAGATCATATACAAATATAGACTACTTTCCTATGCGAAATGCATATACTAATGCGTAAATATTTTCTACTACGTTTTTCTGTGTTCTGTCGCCAAGTGAGAGAGAGAGAGAGTCACTCACAAATCATCTGGGTCCTCTCTGTGAAAATGATGCCATTCAATTTTAATGCGCTGATCCTTACAAGATAAGCGCTTGAAACTATTTTACAAATTGGTCAAGAAAAAATCTTTAATTGTAAATCATCAAAAAATTAAAATGTTTCTTTCTATTTGTGTTTTTTTCCAATCTAGGAAACAGTCATTTTTATTCTAAAATACATTTATTTTAGCATGAATAAAAAGGGACAATTTGACCCGCGATTTCCCTGACTTAAAAGATCGATCCTTTAACACATGAAGTCAAAGAAACATTCTATGTCGACCCTTCATCTAACCAAAAATCTAAGCAGAGTTCTCATTTTGAAGAAGGGTGAAAACAATTGATACAGTCAGAGCGATTCGAGATCTCGTTAAATGGAGAGAAAGAAGCAAAAAAAGACATTGTTAGTCATTATGTGACAAATGAATATCAAAAGTACGATTATTCATTAACAATTGTGAATAAGAGTCATTTTAGAAAACGTTACGATGCAATATCCCAAGTGGTCTAGTGGTTAGGATTCCGCGCTCTCACCGCGGCGGCCGGGGTTCGATTCCCCGCTTGGGAATATACAATTTTGTCTAAAATAGATACTGTTTTCTATTGGTTGGTTGAGTTTCTTTAGCGACATATCAACCTCTGTAAGTTATTTAAAGCCGAAATCTGAATATTCTGAACACAATATTATTAGTTTTTTTATTAAATATATTTTGAACGTAATTGTATATCTACAGATAAAAATAGTGTATTTTTGGTAATTCTACTATGAAATTGTATTGTTGGTGAATTTACAAAAAAATAGTTATTGTTGGTATTTTTTTATATAAAAATATATTGCCAGTAATTTTACTATAAAAATATGTTTTTATACCTTCATACTGTTTTGTTTTTGTTTGGGGTTTCACCATTTGTTGGCACTGGGCACAACAGCAATTACACTAACCATGGGTATATATAGTACCCAGCGCAAATTTTCCTATTTTTAATTACAATTTTCAATACCTGATTTTCTTACCTAAATAATATGTTTTTCTGTTCCTATTAATGTTAACTTAAAGTACAAAGTTTGAAGTGCCTGCATGTAAAATATTTCAAATAAAGATTTATATTTAATATTTTTTTTGATATTTTCAAAATCGGGTATATACCCATGGTTAGTTTAGGTGTAACTTTAACCCTAGAACATTAACCATGGGTATGTAGTACCCAGCGCAAATTTTCCTATTTTTAATTACAATTTTCAGTACCTGATTTTCTTACCTAAATAATATGTTTTTCTGTTCCTATTAATGTTAACTTAAAGTACAAAGTTTGAAGTGCCTGCATGTAAAATATTTCAAATAAAGATTTATATTTAATTTTTTTTTGTTGATATTTTCAAAATCGGGTATGATATACCCATGGTTAGTAGTGGTGTAACTTTAATTGATGGTTAGTGTTCTAGGATTAAGAGGGAGTCCCACACTTCTCAAAACTTTTAATATCTCGATCAGAGGCCTTGCTGCTGGGTGTACTTTATCGCCATATGCAGGACTGCTGTAATATTGCAATGAGTTTTTCAGTGCTTAGGATTCCGGTGGAATTGAATTAAAAAAAAGATATTTATGTCATCTTCTTTTTAATGTGATTCTTTTGTCAGTTACTTTGCTAACAAAATAATATTCTTCTCCTTCGTATTGATATTTTTTAGTTTACGTCCTTCTTAATAGGAAAATAAAGCGAAGAGAGGGGAGGGTGGAGGAAGAGAGAGGTGGGTGGAGGAAGAGGAGGAAGGTGAAGAAAGAGAAAGAAGCGTGGAAAAAGAGAAGGATGATATCAAATCACTTTGCATTCCTTTTACAAATACTTTTAAAGGGACTAACAAAGACGACAAGCCTCTTACTGTGAAATGTATAAAGAAACACACATTTATTTCAATGACAGAGATATGTTTGCAATATACAAATTACAATATAGGCCTTGCAAAAAAAATCTCCTTGTACGCCTCAAACAGTCAAGACAAATTAAGAGTTCATTCAAATTACAAATTTGTTTTCTCTGAGAAAACAACAGTTCATGTAAAACAAATGTTTTCCTTAATAACAAATAGATTTTAACAGCTTTCTTTCCGGGCAACAGTTCATATAAATCAAATTTTTGCCATCAACCAAAAAATTACTCACTTCAAAAAGCTCACAATTCAAAATTCGATGGTCGAAGTGAGAGATGAGAAAGTCGAAGGAATGAGAAGAGGTTGACGTACCTCGGGCAAAGCTTGTTTTCTGGGTACTCTACGCAAAATTTTCAGATGTTTGGAGCAGGCGGTCTCAAATATGAGATAAACTCTCACAGATTTAGAAAAAACTTTCGAATAAGATAAATTTACAAGTTTAGAAAAGACATTCGTATATAAAATTTAGAAGATTCATTTTCTCCAGCAAAAAATATTAACAGCAACGACAACATTACTAGTAGATTTTATTGTAACAGTAAAAGCAGTATATTATCATCCCAGTTTACAGATTTTCACGCTCTGTTTGTTGGATACTTTTAGCAGAAGTAGTACTACTACTACTGAACACTTCAATCAATCTTTTCTCCCCGATGATAGCCTTTAGTCTGAGTGTTCTCTATTCTTCTCTGACCTTGCAATCAAAATCTTCCCTCTTATATAACAAAAATTGACTCAAAGCTAGTCAAAACCCAAGTCCTTAAGAGACCTATACTTCTTATCCCCATTAATTAAAATATCGATAATCACTCTTCATTGAAACACGTTTTAATTTGGCTGTTTTTGGGAGTGATGGGGCCTGTTTTTACAACAACATAGACGAGTTCAACCTCAGTAAAATTTCGCCACGGAAATTTTAAACCGTATGCTTTCATTTTTATGGGTTTTTTATAACATCAATTTGGAGCCTATTTTTTCAAATCATTACGCATCAATTTTTATCCATTTTTTTTTCTTTTTTTAAATAAACTGTCTGGCTTCATTTTTTAGCGGTTTCTTTTTCAGAGAAATCGTTTTAATAATGAATTTTTCATACAATTCCATATCTGTTGTATTAAAAAAATAATTTTTAGATTAATTTTTACACATTCTGAACATTTAAAAAAATTTTATCATACAATTTTAGCATTATCGTTTTTATTAAAAATAATTTTTTTTTTTTGCTTTCAGCAGAACGCAACTCGTCGATTGCAAACGATTAAAACCCCAGTTTCTTTACTACCACTGTTATGCAGAACTTCTAACTTGACATTGTCTGGCACAAACCACGAACAGAATTTAGCCAGTGAGGTTCGATCTCACTATTATCTTGGCTAGAATTCCTTGCTAGTCGTGTTTGAAATTATTATTATTATTATTATTATTATTATTATTATTATTATTATTATTATTATTATTATTATTCATAGCATGTTTTGTTAGTTGCTAGTTTTTAAAAAGTATATCTCCATGTCTCCACTCCTGACTTGAGAAAATAAACCAATCATTTCTTCTTTTCCCCGACAGGAAATATCCAATAATTTCTGAAGTATCCTTGCTATTCCGAGCAAGTAAGCTTTTTGCAATGGATTTAATTCCAAAGTCTCTTCTTCATCCGTGAAGAAATTATCCAACATTTACTGTTAATAGACTAGATATTATATTACATCGCAATCCAACTCTCCTTTTCTTCATTTTCTAAGGATTTTTTCCTTTCTGTGGAGTGGCTTCTCGTTGTCTTTTTTTAATCGATTTCACCCCATGCAAGGCAGAAAAGCGACTAAGAGCAAAGGGCTTACTAGGCGTGGAAGAATTAGAAAACAGAAACATTAATAATGAGCCAGGAGAGAATAATCAGGAAAGACAGCAGATAGAAATTAAAATTGCATTTAAATTTTTACAGATTAAAGTTGATTTAAAAGCATGGAGCCGGAAGAGAATTCCGCAAGCGAAAAGTATGATAAAAAGAAACTGTTCGCATGTGACTCTGAGATCTCCGAAGTTTGATCAAACAAAAACAGAAAAAAGAAAGAAGGAAGATGAGAGAGTCTACTAACTGGATGATAATTGGTGAAATTGTTGGAAAATGGATTGAAAACGTGAGAAGAAAATTAAAAACGAAATGCGAAAAAAAGACTGCCTCACTACCCCCGCGATAAGAAAGAGGCTATTGAGGTATCGACGAAGATGTTAGATAAAAGAAAAAACATATGATGTCAACAGAGAAATCCGGGTGGTCACCGAAATGACATCCCCGATTCCTCTGGACAAGAGAAAAAAAAATATCTGTTATGACTCAGCAACCCAGAAGAAAATTATCCCCACGCGTTCGTCATTATAATTTCGATGATATTCGTCCAGAGAAAATTTTATATCAAAACATTAACGCTGATTCCCTTCGATACAAGTGGTAAAAAAAAAAAATTAATTACTATTTTGAAGTGATCATATACACGAGAGCTGGGTGGTCTATTCCATCGTAAAACAAATGTATCAGTCGTCGGCGGCGGCGTCCGTCCGTCTCGGGAGATGATGGAGTAACGCTTAGTGCGCTACGAGCCTGGGCGGGATGTATGGAGATTTAGGGCTGCCCGGACGTCTAGTTCCCCCTCTCAGCCTTGCTAGCAGAGTCCAAAGGAAAGGATGAACCAATACAGTTTGGTACCAGCGCGGCTGCAGGAGTTGCCGGAAGGTAGCACAGAGTGCCGTCCATCCGCCTTAGGGGATCCACTCCGGATTTGTGTAGGGTTTACTCCTTAGCCTTTTCTTCTCCTGAAGATTTCCACAAGGCAGTGGATCTATTTAACCCATAGCTGTGATTTGGTTTATGGGCACCGGGGCGTGTCCACACACCGGTGGGCCTGCATGCCGCATGTTAAGGAGGCTAAACTCCTCCCCCGTCCCCTGTAGTTTAGTCCAAATCCGCAAGGTGCTCGGTTGCCATGTGTCGCCACGAGGAGGCACTACATAGGGCTTGCTGATAGAGAGGCTATAGACTAGCAGGGGAAGACTTACGCACTCGGCTCCCCTTTTCGCATTGCTGCTAGTCAGCGGCGGTAACTGAAAGCGAGAAGCGACAAGCACTACCGCTACAGACGACCACACTAGACGCATCACGACAGCCGTTGAGACGCACAAGACAACTGTATAAGACAGAGAAAAGATAGACTTTCGTTTTAAGGAGAGTGGAAATAGATTTTTCTTTCATTTTTTCAATTCTTGAATTGTTTGATCGATCGAGACATTCCAGCAGAGGGGCAAATTGATAGAGAGATCCCAGAGGGGGAGGCAAGCTGATCGAGAGGTCCCAGCAGAGGGGGGCAAACTGATCGAGAGCTCCCAGCAGGGGGGGGCAAGCTGATCGAGAGATCCCAGCAGAGGAGGCAAGCTGATCAAGAGATCCCAGCAGGGAGGACAAGCTGAACGAGAGATCCCAGCAGGGGGGAAGCTGATCGAGAGATCCCAGCAAGGGGGGCAAGCTGTTCGAGAGATCCCAGCAGGGGGGCAAGCTGATCGAGAGATCCCAGCAGGTGGTGAAAGCTGATCGAGAGATCCCAGCAGGGGGGACAAGCTGAACGAGAGATCCCAGCAGGGGGGGGGGGGCTGATCGATAAGGAAAAATAACTGAAAATCACCTTTGTTATCGCTGCGCCATCTGGAAGTTGGATTTATCTCTCTAGCCCAGGGAGTGGGCTGAGGTTGGCCGCTGAGAAGGTGGGAGAAGGAAGAGAAGGGGTAAAGAAAACAAGAAGTAAGATAAGGAATAAGAAAGAGAAGGGAGAGAGAGGGGGAGAGATAGAGAGGTGGGGAGATTAGTATCGCCTATATGGAGCGATGATGCGAAATGAGACGTAAAGAAAGTTGAAGTCCCTCTGATCACTCTCAAAATGAGGCTGGACAACCCCAAATTTGGAAAAAAAACACTTGAATAAATGTATTTTATATACGGAAATTTAGAAAAGGTTGTTACTTAGGTTAGAAGATAACTGAACCCAGACCTTAGTCAACCCCACCCCTGCCGGACGCAGGACTCTATATAAGCTGGAGATTTTGGACTCAGAAGATTAGAGAACAGACGACAAAACAAGAACAACAGAGAGAGACCAGAATCTGCATCGTTCGCCGAGAACTCTTGACCAAGAACCTTGTGCCTGACATGAAGACCAGAATTTAGAAATTTAAATTATTACTAAAACAAACTGCAGACTCCGAAGGGGACCCCAGTGTCATTTGATTATAACAAGTTGGAAAGGGTTAAAACCGCTGTATGCAACAAATCATATATAATACAATCGTTGTTATATTTTTAACCAGAGTTAATTTTTTTTATTCCAAAGGATTGTTGTTGTTGTTGTTGTTGTTGTTGTTGTGTGTGTGTGTGTGTGTGTGTGTGTGTGTGTGTGTAGCTCCCAAATTGTCGAACCGTCTTCGCCTCAAGTTTGCTTATTAGCTATTTTCTGATCCTCTGAGATAAGAAACACAACGTGGCAGAGAAGTGAATGGTATTGAAAAGACAAACGTCAATTAAGTTGAGTGAAACCGTTGCCATCGACACGAAACCAGAGACAAAACGAATTACGTGCTAACCAGTGAAGAGTCAGCTAAATGGTAACCCCTGTGGTCTGAAGGAACTTGAATGCCGACGAGAGGAGTACATATTTGGTTACCGCTGATAAGAATCGACAACCAGGGGCATTACAAGCATCGAATTTACGGCTACATCTAGCCAGCTGGACTATAAATTGATGAGATCTTCACTCCAGTCGAGTACAGCACTTAAATTCAAAAAGTACAATAGCGAACAGCTCATCCGAACAATTATCATGAAATTATTTATAGAAAAGACACAGAGAGGCAACTTTACGGCGGTGAAAAAGTGACTGAAGCCGAGACGCCAGGTCAGGACCGATAATATTGCTGATTCTTTTTGGGGTTTTATCAAAGAGCTGAAGGTCAATAGCAGTGGCACTGAACAATATGTGGCAGCAATATTCTAAGCAGGGGTGAATGGTAGACTTATAGATATGTATGATAGATTTGGGAGAGAAAAATTGTCTTGCACAATACGGTGAACCCACTTTCTTAGCAGGCAACTTCGCAATGGATTCAATCTAGTCTTTGTGCTTCATGTCAGCCCAGAACGTTAGTCTTCTCTACGTTTTACGATTCAGAGTATTCTTTTGCTTAGATTGGTTGCCTCGCAAGACTTCAGAGTTCAGTATACCCTGCTACTTTTTAACCCTTAGCTGGAGAAGGGTAATGATAAATAAATAGCTGAGTAGCATGCTCTTTCTGTCCACATTATGCGAAGATTAGCAACGACATCTAAGTATAGATTCATTTTACCTTTGCAGATTTAAACTTCCCTTTTGCTGCATTCATCGTGGAATATCACGGCATTATCCAACACAAAAGAAGCAAAGGGCAGATGAGGAATTACTTATTCGTTCTGTGCGGTAAAGGATTTACCTTGGACAAATTTTCAATTATGAAAACCATTCACTCCATAGCAACTCACATCTGTTAATATAAAGGACATTAATAGCGTATGTCACTGTAAGTCGATATTATTCGGTTGAGAATCAGACTTTTAAAGGACCCAAGCTTATGCCATATGAGTTTCTGGAGTTCGAGTCCCCGAGGAGGCTTCACGTTATTTATTGACTTTTATTGTCTTATCGCAGTTCTTCATTTTAATTCGAAATAGAGATTTTTTGCTGTTTCCTATATTTCATCACATCAAGTAAAATTGCAATTTATATTAACCATGACCGGTTGAGTGACTCTGTTATTTTCTTTACATTTACCTGTATCTTCTCGTTCTTTCCCTTATCCTTTCTAAACTTCATCCCGTCTCTATGTTTTTATTACTATGTTTTTTATTATTATGTTTTTATTATTATGTTTTTATTACTATGTTTTTATTATTATTATGTTTTATTACTGATTTTTATTATTATGTTTTTATTACTATGTTTTTTATTATTATTATTATGTTTTTATTACTATGTCTTTTATTATTATTATGTTTTTATTACCATGTTTTTATTATTATGTTTTTATTACTATGTTTTTATTATTATTATGTTTTTATTACTGTTTTTTATTATTATGATTTTATTACTATGTTTTTTACTATTATGTTTTTATTACTATGTTTTTTATTATTATTATTATGTTTTTATTACTATGTCTTTTATTATTATTATGTTTTTATTACTATGTTTTTATTATGTTTTTATTACCATGTTTTTATTATTATGTTTTTATTACTATGTTTTTATTATTATTATGTTTTTATTACTGTTTTTTATTATTATGATTTTATTACTATGTTTTTTACTATTATGTTTTTATTACTATGTTTTTTATTATTATTATTATGTTTTTATTACTATGTCTTTTATTATTATTATGTTTTTATTACTATGTTTTTATTATTATGTTTTTATTACTATGTTTTTATTATTATTATGTTTTTATTACTGTTTTTTATTATTATGATTTTATTACTATGTTTTTTACTATTATGTTTTTATTACTATGTTTTTTATTATTATTATTATTATTATGTTTTTATTACTATCTTTTTATTATTATGTTTTTATTCCTGTGTTTTTTATTATTATGTTTTTATTACTATGTTTGTTATTATTATTATGTTTTTATTGCTGTTTTTTATTATGATTTTATTACTGTCTTTTACTATTTTGTTTTTATTACTATGTTTTTTATTATTATTATGTTTTTATTACTATGTTTTTTATTATTATGTTTTTATAACATATTAAGAGAGAGAGATGGCGGAGGAATTGGGGGGTGAGATGGATGCAACGCAGGAGATTTGCGCAGACTGGCAGAATGGACAGGAAGTAACAAACTGATGTAGAGCAAAAGGTCAAGATGCAAATTGTGGGAAATCAGACGATTTAAAAACGGTTGAATAAGAGACTTCAACGTTGATCAACTGACCAGTAGATTATTTCACTGGTTGTTTGATGCAAACAGGTGATAAAAAGGGGCAGGTCGATAATAATCAAATACAAAATCGATCACTCAAATGAAACAGATATTCTCAAAGTGGAGAGCCGGAGAGACCTATTTCAGTCGGACATTGATATCGAATGCAACACGAATCCCTAACTGGAGTGAATTGTTTGTAGCGTAGGGTATTTGTTGATATTTATTTACAGCGTTTAGTCCAGCACAATGTCTGAGAGTATTTGGAGGCAGGAGGACTGGGCTCCGTCAATCTTTCAAGTAGAGATGGTCTTCCAGGTTTTAAAATCAGCCTTCAAGATCCTGACATAAGCATAGCATAAAGAAGTCGAGACATGTTGAAAATTACATATTTTGAAAAGGAAAAATGTTTTCGAATGTCCTCTTAAAAGATCCACTTTTCTGTCAGCCCTCATCGAGGAAGATCGTTGATAAATGCAAAAGTTTAAACAATAAGACGAAATTACCTATAAAAACACGAGGCAAAACGTTAAAAAAAATACCGTATATCCCCGTGTAACGCGAGATCTCGCATATCGTGCGACCCCCAAATTTTCACTTATAAAAAATGATTTTATTATATATCTTGTGTATCATGCATGTTCCTTTTTTGAGAGACCAAATCAGAATAAACTAACCTCTTTTCCTCTATCTATTTATCCCTTCTTCTAGTTAAATAAGTAAAAAAATAAATAAAAGAGAATGAGTAAAAGTATCGTTAGTAACGCTATAATCGTTGCGTAAACGCGTCCAGGCATAAACAACTGAACAAGAAACAATGGAAATGATGCATATTCGCTATGTTTATATTTTACGATATTAATATGTGAATATGACATGCGTTATTATTGAATACAGTTATGTTAACATCATGTTGATTTTAAATTAAATTTAAAGCTCTACTTTTTGACTACAGTAAATGGTTATATAGTTTGGTCAACGGTATAGCCGGGGCCGGCAGTACACACGCTAAGTTTATATTTCGTGTATAATGCGACCCCCTTAAAATTAGCTTCAAAATTAGGTCTACAAATGTCGCATGGTACGCGAATATATACGGTAATCCTAATCTTTCTCTTTGCTCTATATACAATGTCCCTTCAGAACGTTGGCGATGATGGCTCTCCACAACTTCGTGTCCTTTGTAGCTTTTAATAAACTTTGTTTTTGCAATCTTTCCTAAACCCGGTTCTAGCAACCGTTTATACAAAGCTCGCTAGGAAGGTTATGCGTTGTTTTCCTCTGTTTTTCTTGTCTTCAGTCTGTCCTGTGAGTATCAAAATTTCCAGACCCTCTTTCCTCATTTGCCCTAGAAATTTCAACTGTCTCTTTCTGATTTTAAGTGTAAGTGTCCTTTTTTGTCTCCATTTTCTCTTAAACTTCCTCATTGCACGCATATTCGATTCATGGTATTCTCAAAATCCTTCTGTAGAAGCATATTTCTGTTGCTTCAAATCTTTTTTTTACCAGCATTAGTTACAAGAAAAACTAAGTGATCGACAAAGGCCAACAGTAGGCCAACTTAAATTATACCAAGTTGTTGAAGCGAATACAGACAATCTTTCTGCTTACAAAGAGACGGTTGTCACCTGGAAATAAAAAAGGTCAAGAGTCTGCCAATAGAGTGACGACCGTGCAAAACTTAAGCCTTTAAAACAGTCGTTTGTGAATAGATCGTTAATACAACCAGGATTATCAATGAGATGTTGGTCAATCGCTTAATCTGAAATCTTCTGGGTATGCGTCAACTTTGTAGAATGACACAATTGGCCATTGCTAATCCCAGATGAAAAATTCTACTTAATCCTACGTTCCAATGCGAGATCAGTCTAATGCAATCCTGGCATATAAAAAAATAAAAGACATAGCTTTTATGGCAGAAAGGAACATTATCCTTGCTAATGGAAGAAATATGGCAAATAACCCTGCGTAGGTCACCTGGGGTATTTTGTTAGCCCCAAATTTTTAAAGTATACTAAAGTACTAGTTGCCAACTTGTTTCTTTTGCTCCCTCCCACTACACTTCTGACTCAGTGACTCGTAGCATAAGGTGTGGCTCCGTTGCCGTGGGCGTCAGACACTGCTTTGTCTTCTTCAGTGTTTCCTGTCACCCCACCTGACCAACGAAAGTAAGTTTTTATGATATATATATATATATATATATATATATATATATATATATATTATAATTATAATTATTTTTAAAAAATATGATTCCTTCGCTACATAAGAGTTCACATGTTTCAAAAACAATAGCCAAATTCTCTGTTTCGCTTGAGGATGAATCATTTTTTTTTAAATAATTATACTTTAGGTTCTACTTTTGTATTGAGCACTGTTTTTTAAAAATAAAAACAAAATTAATAAAGAACTTCGTATTATTTACCTAACGTGTCCTATTTTTCTATATATTTGCACACATATTTATATATAATTGTGTATTTAGACAGTAAACCCCCTTTTTTACAAGTTTCGTTAATACCACTCCTATATATATATATATATATATATATATATATATATATATATATATATATATAGTAATTCATCAAGTCTAGAAGAATCCTCAACAGAAAGCACAGGACGGCCGTTTCGTCCTATTTGGGACTCATTAGCATTGCGCATCCACTAACGACATTCGAACCCGGAACGTTTCGATACAGCGCACACGTCATACCAGCTGTACCAACAATATGATTATACTAATTCCTCAAAATCTTATCACTTGTTTCTCCTTTCTTGACTCGGCTAATGCTCAGCAATGTGAGTGGGGGCAGAAAAGCTGTTGCTCTTGGGTCACAATCCGTTGGGTTATGAATAGTTGGATAAGTATTATCACGGAATTTGGGAGTAGGGGCGCTATATCGAGTCTATTCAGTTTGTTCTTCGTCACCGAAGCTCGTTGGTACATTTGGTATGACGCTTACGTTGTATCGAAACAGTTCGGGTTAGAATCTCGGTAGTGGATGCGCACTGCTGAATAGTCGCAAAATAAGACGAAACGGCCGTCCAGTTCTTTCTGTTGAGGATTCTTCTAGACTCGATGAATTACTTAATTATGATTATTCTGCCTTCTTTAAAATTCTATCATATATATATGTATTACTCTTGCAGTCCTGTAATTTTAAGTTTAGCTAATATAATGTCTTTCTATATTGTGGCTATTTTTGATGTATAAAACTTTTCTCTAACATTGTATTGTTGTGTTTATGCCACAAATTTGTTATAATTTTCATTTCAATGAATAATTATATCTTCAGTTCAAGTTTTGATTTAATGTGTTATGATACAACGGACCTTGGAATGGATCAGATTGATAACAGAAACGTAAGCGCGGTTAAATATACGTTTATTTAGGTTCGGTAGCCATTACAATAATGGCGACAGGAAATGGGTCATCTAAGGGCAGTTAATACCCGGAAACACTAAACAGCTAAAGGCGAACATTGTATCTACGAATCTCAGCATGTTAATACAACTTAACGTATACTGTAACTGAGATTGTCTCTGATCTTATTTTTTTCAGGTATACGAAAATATTTTACATAATCGTAACTAACACTATAAACGTTTTGTATTGGAGTGTGTAAACACCCCAGGGGACTATCCACTTTCGGAAATCTGAGATTAGTAACGTAGCGTTAACAAATTCCATCATCGCTGATCAAACCCCGAAATGCCGCCAGCCACGATGAACGGATGTCCCCTCGAGGAGGTATCATGCCTTGAGAGAATATTGGGTTTCAAACTCACACCCGATCTCAAATAGAACTCCTAAATAAATCATTGCAGGTAAGATGATCGGCTCCCTTAATCGCTCCAGTAAGTACCTGACTTCTCATGCTATTCTCTACCTTTATAAGAGCCGGATCAGGATGAAAATGGAGTACTGTTGACATATTTTGGCGGGAGCTTCCCATTCCTCACTTTCCAGTCTTGATAGAGTTCAAAAGCAACTCCGAGTCCTTGTTGGGGAAGAATTATTTTCGACCCTCCAGCCTCTCTCACACAGGCTGGAAGTGGCGAGTCTGTCACTGCCATATTGTAGCGACAGGGCAGTGTGAAAGTGGGAAGTATTCGAACGAACTACATTCCTTCACGGCTAGGACCCGCCATACCACTTATATAGCAGCAAACCACCTACATTCCCTCCATATTCCATCGGCGCAGAGTTCCATTCAAACAGCTTCTTCCCGCGAAACACTGCTCCCAAAAGAATAAAACTCCCAAGAGAATATTTCCGCGACCACTAAAATCTTAACCTGTTCAAGTCTAGGGTTAACCGTTCTCTTCCCCTTCTATCAATATAAACTACTCCTTAACGTAACACTCTACCTCGAGTGGCTCCTTAGTTTAACCTCCAATGTTTCTGCGTGTGCTTCTGAAAAAAATCAATCTCAGATACAGTTTTTAAAAATTCTTAAAAAGTTTTTAAAATTCAGAAAATTAAAAAAAAAGAGAAAAAAGTTGAAAATTCAACTGGAGTCTTTAAGGATATTTATTTATATTAACTTTACCAATTTCATAATTCTGAGGTTTTCAAAAGTTAAACTGAGATGAAGAGAAGTGTGGCTAGGTCATGATATGTCTTGTATCCAACTGTAGTTATAGAATTCTTACCGTTTTATGCAAAAAAATGCTATCTGTTTAAAATACAATCTTATTGGTTGATTATGATCACGTGATCAGACATAATAATTTTTTCGCCAAAAATTGATGATCATAAAATTTTGTTGTCAGAAATTGAGAGTGTCGTGGTTCAGTCAGCGTAGGTAATGACAACAAAGTTTAAAGTAGTTCAGGACAACGAAGTGTAAAGTAGTTCAAGTGTCAGGAATTCTATTTTATTAGGGCTCAGTGGCCAACCCTAAAAGTTCAATGTACAAGGATTAAAATTGTGTATGTGTGTATAGAAATAGTTTTAGTGTTTATTACTATGTTGGAATGTGGCGAATAACGTGGCAACAGGTAAAAACGATAATAGTAATAATAATAATAATAATGACGCCAAAATAAACAAGAATTGTACATGAGCGTCTATACCCTATATAAATGTGTTAAGTTTCAGTAAGTACCCAGGTGCACAAAACCTTTTCGTTGTGTGTGTGGAGGGATATCAATTTATTGCTTTAATAATAATGATAATAATACTAACGAAATACTGTTTAACATTGACAAACACTGTTTTTTCTTTTTTTTTCTTAAATTGCGCTCTTATCTTAACTGTCGATAATAATAATCGTAATAATAATAATGACTCCATTAGTAAAATGGACAAATTACGTGTGCCTGTCTGTGTGTGCATGTATGTATGTGCTTGTGGAAAGCGTACATATATATATATATATATATATATATATATATATATATATATATATATATATATATATATACCATGCCTCCTCTCATATATAATGAGATAATATATGAGAGGAGGCATGGTGGAGTAATGAATAGAGGCTCGGATTAAGGAATCAGAGAGCTGAGTTCGAATTTCTAGTTACGTACTAATACCCTTGGGAAAGGTATGAATCCTCTCCCCCCCCCTCACTTATGGGTAAATAGCAGAACAGACCAAGTTCTAAAGCCTTGGATGGCAACTGGTCTACCGCAGAAAGAAATGGCAACCTACTGCGGCCAAAAAAAATCTGCTTCGTCAGTCATGTATCGAAAGATACATGATCGCCTCACGCATGGCACATAACTATACACGAGTATATGTTTTCAGACATTTTTATGTTTATACATTCTGTTTTATAGATACAAATATTTAAGTAAATGCTCTGTTTATAATAAACAGTATTAATAACATTTACCAGCCTGAATATCCGAGAAATCTTTATAGAAAATATCTTAAAATAATTGTCGGGCTTTGTCCATTTCATGTGTGACTAGTATATATATATATATATATATATATATATGTGTGTGTGTGTGTGTGTGTGTGTGTGTGCGTAAACAAAAACAGTTGCTGCCATTTCAACTTTCTATATGCGACCCACACACCATAGAGTAACTATTTAGATATGTCCGGAAATATCTCTTCTGCGATTTACTAAGTGTAGCTTAGATGTTCACAATACCAAATTTCTGGAGCATCCAGTGAACATCGAACTCACTACTCTGTCCTAAGTGATCTAACGAGACAAGATTGCTAACGACTTCATTCAATCGAAGTGCCACTGCATTTATCCCATAATTACCACCAAAACTACGTAAGTGTATGAAAAACTGACAAACGTTTTCGCAATACTTCAGTTTTCAACTTCCTAAATGCCTGTCAGACTTTTAACGTTCTGTACCGTTCCCCCTCCCGTTAGAGGTATTTGACTTACACATAACTCCTGTTCCCCGCTGACTGGATTTTGAGCTCTACCTCATGGTTTTAAATTTCAAAACTCACTCGTGGTGACCTAGAGGCTTGATTTATTTAGGAAGTGTCAAATATGGAAACCAGTATACACCAAGTTCTTTTCAAAAGTAGGTGAGAAGGAAAAGATGAAATCTAAAGACACAAAGTGTACTGAACTGATATGCAATATCCATCATCCTATAGCAGTAAACACTGGACAGTTTGCTCAGAGAGGAAAAGAAGACTGGAGGCAGCAGAAGTGTTGTTCTACAGGAGGTTGCTGAGAATTCTATGGACGGGGTGCGTAAACAAAGAGAACGCCTTAAGAAAAACTTGAAGCCAAGAAGACACTTAGACTCAGAAAATCATATGCATGATATTTACTAAAGTTCTAAAAATAGTTTTTTAAAACAATAAAACTTACTGGTGGAGTATACAGTTGTAGCGGACTTCCACCACATTTATTTAGTTTTGATTAGGAAACCAAACTGATGTGAAGAAAGGACAAGGCAAAGGTATCATGATATATAAAAATTGTATTCAACAAAGCATACAATAAAGAATGTGTAATAAAAAGTATGCAATGAAAAGAAAGATTTAATAGTTTGTAATAAATGTGTTTTAACAGTTTTGCTGTTGAAGAGGAAAAAATATGTAAGTGTAAAGGAATGTGCAGTTTGTGAGTGTTGAGTGAGAAGATCGGCGCATAGTTTCAATTGTCGTGGATTTCTGTGGCAGTTGAAGTCTCACTGGTGTGTCTGCTCTTTTTTCTTGCTTTTATAGGTGATCAATGGATCAGAAGTGCTGCGCGGGAAGAATCACTCATCACGTGCAGACAATCCGATTTGTCGACACTGACACTGAGTGAATGAGCTTTGGGGAGATTTCTGGGAGCCAATTCTCCCAAAAGTGCACAAAATCTACTATACGAAAATATAGCAATTTCAAAATTGTCGCATAAGACAGTAGCGTTGACTTCTATCCAATGAATGATTGTTATTGAAATTTGAATTTGTATAGGTATGTATGTGTGTGTGTGATGATGATCGCTATACAGTAATACCGGTGCCAGGAGAAGAAAAAAAAATTAAACATAGCATTTTTTGCATAAAACGGTAAGAATTCTACAACTACAGTTGGATACAAGACATAACATGACCTATCCACACTTCTCTTCATCTCAGTTTAACTTTTGAAAACTTCAGAATTATTAAATTGGTAAAGTTAATATAAATAAATATCCTTAAAGACTCCAGTTGAATTTTCAACATCTTTCTCTTTTTTTTAATTTTCTGAATTTTAAAAACTTTTTAAGAATTTTTTAAAACTTTATGTGAGATTGATTTTTTTCTCTCTGTACTTTCGTATAACTCTCTGTGAACACCGTGTACTGTCTCCGTATCTCTCGCCCTGACTCAACGTATCTCAACCTGCAGGTATTCTCTCTGTCAGTATAAGTATACTTTGGACGAGTCCATCTTGTGTAAAAAGGGTCTGCCCCACAACAATTATCAACTCACCAGAATATAAAATTAATGTAGAATCTGAAAATTAATTGCGATTAGAAAATTAGATGAAAATTATTACAAATAAATAAAAATATTGTACGGAACCATCATATAGTCTGACATGCCTTAACAGTTTCGGCCACAGATGATGGTTCGGTTGGCAAGGTCGAATTTACTGCTTATAAACTTCAATCTTCCATGAATCTCGCACGTACATTCATAACTGCTCATGCCGTATCAAATGTAAACAAACGACGTCACACATTATGAAATGGACAAAGTCCGACAATTATTTTAAGTCATTTTTATGTTTGTACATTCTTTTTATAGATACAAATATTTAAGTAAATGCTCTGTTTATAATAAACAGTATTAATGACATTTACTGTCGGAGGATACAGGTTCGATTCCTGTCGGAGGACGAATATTTCCTATGAAAATTTCTTGGACATTCAGGCCGGTAAATGTTATTAATACTGTTTATTATAAACAGAGCATTTACTTAAATATTTGTATCTATAAAACAGAATGTATAAACATAAAAATGTCTGAAAACATATACTCGTGTATACTTATGTGCCATGCGTGAGGCGATCATGTATCTTTCGATACATGACTGACGAAGCAGATTTTTTTGCCGCAGTAGGTTGCCATTTCTTTCTACGGTAGACCAGTTGCCATCCAAGGCTTTAGAACTTGGTCTGTTCTGCTATTTACCCATAAGTGAGGGGGGATTCATACCTTTCCCAAGGGTATTAGTACGTAACTAGAAATTCGAACTCAGCTCTCTGATTCCTTAATCCGAGCCTCTATTCCTTACTCCACCATGCCTCCTCTTATATATTATCTCATTATATATGAGAGGAGGCATGATCTATATATATATATATATATATATATATATATATATATATATATATATATATATATATATATATATATATGCTTTCCACAAGCACATACATACACGCACACAAGCACACACAGACAGGCACACGTAATTTGTCCATTTTACTAATGGAGTCATTATTATTATTACGATTATTATTATCGACAGTTAAGATAAGAGCGCAATTTAAGAAAGAAAAAGAAAAAGAAAGGAAAAAACAGTGTTTGTCAATGTTAAACAGTATTTCGTTAGTATTATTATCATTATTATTAAAGCAATAAATTGATATCCCTCCACACACACAACGAAAAGGTTTTGTGCACCTGGGTACTTACTGAAACTTAACACATTTATATAGGGTATAGACGCTCATGTACAATTCTTGTTTATTTTGGCGTCATTATTATTATTATTATTATTATTATTATTATTATTATTATTATTATTACTACTACTATTATCGTTTTTACCTGTTGCCACGTTATTCGCCACATTCCAACATAGTAATAAACACTAAAACTATTTCTATACACACATACACAATTTTAATCCTTGTACATTGAACTTTTGGGGTTGGCCACTAAGCTCTAATAAAATAGAATTCCTGACACTTGAACTACTTTACACTTCGTTGTCCTGAACTACTTTAAACTTTGTTGTCCTGAACTACTTTAAACTTTGTTGTCGTTACCTACGCTTACTGAACCACGACACTCTCAATTTCTGACAACAAAATTTTATGATCATCAATTTTTGGCGAAAAAATTATTATGTCTGATCACGTGATCATAATCAACCAATAAGATTGTATTTTAAACAGATAGCATTTTTGCATAAAACGGTAAGAATTCTACAACTACAGTTGCATGCAAGACATATCTTGACCTAGCCACACTTCTCTTCATCTCAGTTTAACTTTTGAAAACCTCAGAATTATGAAATTGGGAAAGTTAATATGAATAAATATCCTTAAAGACTCCAGTTGAATTTTCAACTTTTTTCTCTTTTTTTTTAATTTTCTGAATTTTAAAAACTTTTTAAGAATTTTTAAAAACTTTATCTGAGATTGATTTTTTTCAGAAGCACACGCAGAAACATTGGAGGTTAAACTAAGGAGCCACTCGAAGTAGAGTGTTACGTTAAGGAGTAGTTTATATTGATAGAAGGGGAAGAGAACGGTTAACCCTAGACTTGAACAGGTTAAGATTTTAGTGGTCGCGGAAATATTCGCTTGGGAGTTTTATTCTTTTGGGAGCAGTGTTTTGCGGGAAGAAGCTGTTTGAATGGAACTTTGCGCCGATGGAATACGGGGGGAATGTAGGTGGTTTGCTACTATGTAAGTGGTATGGCGGGTCCTAGCCGTGAAGGAATGTAGTTCGTTCGAATACTTCCCACTTTCACACTGCCCTGTCGCTACAATATGGCAGTGACAGACTCGCCACTTCCAGCCTGTGTGAGAGAGGCTGGAGGGTCGAAAATAATTCTTCCCCAACGAGGACTCGGAGTTGCTTTTGAACTCTATCAAGCCTGGAAAGTGAGGAATGAGAAGCTCCCGCCAAAATATGGCAACAGTACTCCATTTTCATCCTGATCCGGCTCTTATAAAGGTTAAGAAGTTTTTGTTTTTTTTTAACTTTATTTCAGATTGATTTTTTTCAGTAGCACATGCAGAAACATTGGAGAATAATAATTATTTATCATAAAAGATGAATAAATCTTTATTAATTTATGTAAATTTTTGTCCTTTAATTAAAAATGTATATATCCGATTATCCTTTATTTAAAAGGAAAGTTTTTTGCAAAAAAAGAAAGTTCGTTTCCGTATATAGAGCAACTAGGCCAAGACAACTCTGTAAAAGTCAGGGATCTATTTTACATTATCGATAGTATGAACTGGATCACACTCCTAAAAAAATTTAAAAAATCAATATTTTTTTCGGTTCTGGCAGATGTTGCGTCTGGAGTATTTTAACTGTTAAATAAGAAATAATTTGTTGCATGTATGTTTTATAAAATGTTTTCATATATTTAATCCTTGAAAATGCCTAAATGTATAGCCGAAAGCGCTCGGATAAAAAGAAATTTCGGACAGTTTTTATATAATGTATCATCCGAAAAGAAAAAAATTATTAGATCGCATGAGAAATTGTATAAAAAACTAAATAAAAGCACTTTGTCTGTCGTTTTCAATGAAATGTTCATATATATATATATATATATATATATATATATATATATATATATATATATATATATATATATACATACATACATGAGTCGACACTGAGGTCAACACCTAGTGGCAACAGCCTGATTTATGCTTCAACACAATCTTCAGGCCATGTGTGTCGCATAGTAGCTCGATTATTTATATACGCTGATCAGCGGGGCTTTATGGGTATCTCGTTTACGTATTTTCCAGGTTTATAGTGTTAACGATTATTGAATAGGCGGCAACGGCTATATTTAAATTATTCTAAAGTCTACCGAAGAGAAATAATAGTCGGTCAGAATTTGGTTATTTGTATTTTTATTGTAATTTTGTGTTATTTGTTAAATTTAACTCGTCATTTATTATTAATTACTTAGAGTATTTTGTATTTATTCATTAATTATTCGCTGTTGATCATTATTATTATTATTATTATTATTATTATTATTATTATTATTATTATTATTTTCTTTGATATCTGGCGTTTACACATTTCTTTCCTGGTCCCGCCCAGGGACCTAAGGTTAAAAATGGCATCATGACACTTTCCACTGCAAAAAAAAAAAAAAAAATTATTACATAGATAAAGCCCTTCGTAAAGTGTGGGCTGTACTTGTCAGAACAATTTTTTGTATCTCTTTGAGGCATGGACTTCCAGGGATCCCTTCAATTAGTCTAGTCAGTTCAAGGGCTCCAACTACAACAGGAATTGTTGATGTTCCCATGTGCCACATTTTTGAGATTTCTATTTCAAGGTCCTTGTATTTTGACAGCTTTTCGAATATCTTCAAAGATACATTGCAGTCTTCAGGGACTGCCATATCAATAAGGAAGCATTTTTTTTGTTTGTGATCTTTAATGACAATGTCTGGGCGGTTGGCGTTGATTGTTCTGTCAGTGTGCATTGTGTTTATTATACATTATTACTATTATTATTATTATTATTATTATTATTATTATTATTGTTATTATTGTTATCAAATTTACTTAGTTTGACTTATGAGTTCATTCGTACGGTTAATTTGTTTATTATTTATTTACTGAATTTGTTCATTTAGTTAGTTTTCCTTTTGGGTGGTAATCGTATTTGTCTTTTTTAGTTTAAAGTATTGGCTTTATTTAAAGTGTATTACATTATCTGCGTTGTATATAATGATATATTCGCATTTGTCTTGGTTGGTATTCGTTTTTAGGTTTCGATTTTTTAAGTAACACAGTAAAACTTGTTTTCATGTCTGCATTTTGAGATAAGTTCTGATCGCTTATTTAGTAATTTGTGTTCGTCTGGGAAGGTGATTATAGCTATTTTCTCCTCCAGACAGTTTACAGTTTTAGAATTGTTGTTTTTCGTATATTTTTTGTATATTTTTTTTTAGTTCTCATATAAGCAAACAGCAAGGGCTGTGTTGTTTGCTTATTTTCTATTGGTAAAGGATGCTTTATGTGCGTTGTTTTCTGCTTCCAGAGTCTTCAGTTACTCTTATGTATGTTTTTTTCTCGTTATCTGCTGTTTTTACAGTGGTTTGGTATATTATATTGCTTTGTAGATAATTACCATTTAAGGGACATTCATACTTTGTTCTGTAATTACGCGTGGGTTTGGTTTGTGTGGGTGATTTGTTGCTTATTTTTCTATTGTGCTTTATTATTATGGGCGCCATGCTTTCGGTAAATCTGATAGCTGGTTTTTACTGTGTTTCTGTCGAATATATTGTGGAGAATGCTTGACGAGAGTGAGGAATGTTTGCGGATGAGTTCAATAACGTTTCTTGCAACGTTTACTTCTACATTTTTGCAGAAACGTGGGTTAAGCCATATGAGGTTTACTTTTCTGTCTTTCTTTTTATAGTTCTGTGTCGTGTGTATGTTAGTATTACTGAATATACACTATCTTTTAAAGCTGTTTAATAGGCTTTTTTTGGTTTCGTTGAAGATTTCATTATAAGAATTGCCAGATAATCTACGGATAATTGACTGTGGGATTTGCTTTATTGTTGACGAGTTGTTGGAAGATGCGTGCATGTAAAGTGGTTTGTCGTTGGGTTTTCTATATTGCTCATATGTACCTTTCCTTAGGTCGAATGCAATGTAAATGGCGCAGCCACTCGAACCCGAGGATGCCCGTCTACTAGGGCGGCAAGCTAATCCCTGTTGCAGACACCGCCTCAGGCACATTTGTGTTGCTCAACTCCCACAGAGCCCACCTGTGGTTTATGCTGCAACTATGCTGAGCGGACCTTAGTTACAGTTTCTGGGAGAGCGTGTTATCTAGCATGATCAACAGCCTGAACAAAACTAGCACGCTCAAACCCTCAATCACGATGACTTGTGACTTCAAGGTTGAATGTAATGTCTAGGAAATATATTTCTTTTAGGTTTTTTTTAAGTATATGTCAAATCCTATATTTTTGCAATATTTGTGATTATTTTTTTTGATTTTGTATGTTTGTTTGTATATTAAATTTTCTTAGAATTATGATACCGTTGTAAATGTAAAGGCCTATATCTTTTTTGTTGATTATTTTGCTTAATTCATCTAGTATATTTATGCCTTTCAGCTTGCATATATCGGCTCCATTATAATTTCCCATTGTAACATCGAAGGTTTCTTCTTTCTTTAGTTAAGCAGCTTTGTTGTTGAATAATAGTAATTTTTAGCAGTTTGATTATTTGTTTTATCCTTTTCTGCTTATTTTTATGTGCCCCTGAACTAAGAAGACTGCATTATCTATTATATGTCTTCGGTTATTAGAAGGTAGAGATATTTTATATCTAGTATAAATTCGCAATTATGCTTGCGTTCTATTCCCAAGCGGTTCATTTTTATAGATGCTCTATAGCAATGGTTTCCAGCCATTTTTATACCACTGACCGACTTCATGTTTGACAATCTTTCCATGGACTGGTAGTGGCACATATGTGTAATTTAAGTGCATTTCGAAAAAGATAGCAATAATAAAAAGAGCAGTCAATTTATTAAAGGGAAGAAAAAGTATATAATATTTTTTATTGTGATGGTTGGACTTCAGCCCGACCACACACTCGCGTGTTTAGTTTGCCTGCATTACACTATTATCACATCACTATTGTTGTGGATTCCGGGAATGGAATCCTGCACAAATAAATAAACAACGCCAGTAACTGAGATAGAAAAATACGTGTATTAAACGTAAGAATGCAGACTTGAAGTGAAGATTAGTAGTCCAGGAATGCGGGTTAGTAGAAAGTATATGTACAAGTCTCTGTAAGTGAAGCCGTAATTCTCTCTCTCCCCCCTCACTCTCTCTCTCTACTCTCTCTCTCTCTCTCTCTCTCTCTCTCTCTCTCTCTCTCTCTCTCTCTCTCTCTGTGAACACCCTGTTTACTGTCTCCGTATCTCTCACACTGACTCAACATATCTCAAACTGCATGTATTCTCTCTGTCAGTATAAGTATACTTTGGACGAGTCCATCTTGTGTAAATGGGGTCTGCCCCACAACAGAAAGAATGAAAGAAAGAAAGAAAGAAAGATTTATTTTTTCGTGTCTCGATTTCATCTTGGTGGCGGTGAACATGATGGGGAAAGAAAGAAAGAAAGAAAGAAAGAAACAAAGAAACAAAGAAAGAAAGTGTTGTGGATTCCGGGAATGGAATCCTGCACAAATAAATAAACAATGCCAATAATTGAGATATAAAAATAAGTGTATTAAACGTAAGAATACAGACTTGAAGTGAAGATTAGTAGTCCAGGAATGCGGGTTAGTAGAAAGTATATGTACAAGTCTCTGTAAGTGAAGCCGTAATTATCTCTCTCCTCTCTCTCTCTCTCTCTCTCTCTCTCTCTCTCTCTCTCTCTCTCTCTCTCTCTCTCTCTCTCTACTCTCGTATAACTCTCTGTGAACACCCTGTGTACTGTCTCCGTATCTCTCACACTGACTCAACGTATCTCAACCTGCAGGTATTCTCTCTGTCAGTATAAGTATACTTTGGACGAGTCCATCTTGTGTAAAAAGGGTCTGCCCCACAACAACTATCAACTCACCAGAATATAAAATTAATGTAGAATCTGAAAATTAATTGCGATTAGAAAATTAGATGAAAATTATTACAAATAAATAAAAATATACATTGTCAAATGTACTTTCACTTATGATAGATAATATTGAGTAGACGAATATTGAATATTTAAACAAATCTTTTTAAATTAAAGTCCAATATCCTATTTATCTAGTATATAATTTTAAACAAGTTAATTATTTCTTTGCGGCCTGGTAGCAAATGATCCACGTGGTTGGGGACCTCTAACTTAGTAAAAGAAAAAATCGTTGCATAAAACAAGAAACCAACTAAAAATGGCGCTGGGAGGAGAGCAGTCATGGCCTGTCAATTAGGTTCTAAGACGCAAAGTTTAATCGAAAATGGCTAAAATAGACGAAAATACTTGTACAGATGATGCTCATATTGAAAACCAACAGCATGGGAAAATGTAAAGGCAGTTTTTGAATATGGAAGATATATGCGACATGTGTAAACGCGGTAAAGCTAAAGACGTTCATATAAACATCAACATATGTTCGCAAATCGTCACGAAACACTTCAACAATCTCTAGATCAGTATTTACACTATTTACATTGTTCGGACTGTTGTACTCGTCATATTCACGACGTTTCGGCCGATGTACGCTCCGGCCTTCTTCAGGTAATTGGAATTTCGAACAGTGCCATACCTCTTCCGGATATCTCAGTCATCTTCCTTTAACTCAAATCTCCAAGCACTCGAACGGCTCTCCGATTCCTCAATTCGAGCCGCTACCCATTACTGCACCGTATTCTGTCTTTCCGGCCTGGTAGCAAATGATCCAAGGACTCTGTGGTTGGGGAGCACTAGCTAAGTAAAAGAAAAAATCGTTGCATAAAACAAGAGGCCAACTAAAAATAGTGCTGGGTGGAGAACAGCCATAGCCTGTCAATTAGGTTCTAAGACGCGAAAATGGTTAAAATAGGCGGAAATCCTTGTACAGGTGATGCTATACACAAATTAAATAGCCTGTATTCCAAAATCCGGAAAAATCTGAATACCTTAGCACTTTCCCCAAAATTTCGGATACAGGATTCTCAACCTGTAATAAGTACACTTTTTTTTACGAGGGTCATTCAATAAATAAGGTGAATTTTTCGGGATAAGGACTTCTAATACAGATAGAAGCTTACTTCTTTTATTATTTTTCAACGTAGTCTCCCAGCACTGTCACATACTTTTCCCATCTGTGCACAAGCTTCCGTATTCCCTCAGCGTAAAAATCTTTGGACTGATGTCTCAGCCAGTCGCTCACAACACTTTTGACTTCATCGTCACTTTTAAATTTCGTGCCTCTCATGAACCAAACAGGTGAAAGTCTGAAGGGGCAAGGTCTGGGCTGTAAGGGGGATGAGGGAGCAGTTCCCAGCCCAGCTCGTTGATGGTCTGCACCGTTTGGGCTGCTGTGTGAGGCCTTGCGTTGTCATGATGCAAGATGACTCCTTCTGACTGATGACCCCAGCGTTTGTCCCAACCGATAAGCTCAAAGTCCTTGCAATGTTATCCACTGTCACCCTTCTGTCAGACTGAATGAGGTCATTGACTGATTCGATCACCTCAGGAGACCTCACTTCTGTGGGCCTCCCAGGCCTGTCTTCATCCTCAACACTGCTCCGTCCTTCTTTAAACAATTTAGCCCACTTGTAGACATTTTTTGGCTGAAACATGTGGCACCATACACAGCTCATATTCTCCTATGAATTTCAACTGGTTTGCACCCTTCAGCAACCAAAAACTTGATAACTGATCGCTGTTCAATCCCGGAGCATGCTTCTTGGTCGGCCATCTTTGTTAATCGCCAAAACTCTGAAAGTTTTTTTTTTTTAATCTGCAAAAGAAATTAAATCCATGTGAAAAAGAAGTAAAAGAAAAAAAAAGTGTAAGCTTCTATCTGTATTAGAAGACCTTATACCGAAACATTCACCTTATTTATTGAATGAGCCTCGTACATCTTTTTACATATATATAATAATATAATGTTTGTTTAAATAATTCAATTAAAATAATAATAGTTAAATAATATAACGTTTGTTTAAATTAATCAATTAAAAACTTAAAAATGTTCACTCATTTGTTGACAAACTACATTTTCTAATTAAATGTAAATGTTTCGCAAATATATTTTGATTAAAGTAACAGTATTTTCTATTTTTTTTTAACCCTTTTGTATCTGGTCTTAAGATTTTGACCAGGGCTGTGTATATGTTCTTACTATCTTCAGGTCAATAATACCAAAGAAAGAATTTTACTAGATTAAATCTGAGTTTCAGTAAGTGAATAGCCGAACGAGGACAAAGAGACATTTTAAAGATTTAATTTAATTTTGATCGTTGCATAGAGCAAGAAGAGACACAGGACGTTGTGGAGAGCCATGATCGCCAACGTTCTGATGAGACACACCTCATCAGAATCGGATTCACTCTTTTACGGACATTGCTTGCCGTTAGGCTTTCTATGTGGAGCGACCTCCTGAATTCATGAGAGGGTCGAATTAAAAATATGCACATCACTCGCTACTCCATGTTAATTTAACCGTTTATTTAAATTCAAATTTTAAACCGCTCCAGAAGAAATGAAGAAAACTTAAAAGATTGGGCGGGGGGCGTTTCTACACACGAGTGGACTTGTAAATAGGATTGGACCTATTTTAATATGTTAAGTAGAAGAGATATAAAGAAAAGTGTAAAGAAAGAGGCAAGCAGAAATTTATTGCTAATCACGTATTGTAGAACACGGTGTAGCAATGTGTAGCTGCTCGGATTGGGGAATCAGTGAGCCGAGTCAGATCCATTACATTCACATACGTGCTAATACCCTTTGGGAAAGGCATGAATCCTCTTCTCCTCCAAACTATGGGCAAAAAGCAGGACAGATTTGGATTGCAACTGGTCTATTGCAGAAAGAAATGGCAACCTGCTGCGGGAAGACAATCTGCCTCGTCAGATCCTTGATAACCTAAGCGTGTATCACGCATGACGCATAACTGATCGTAGAACAACGCAATACGAATTAAACTTCTCCAAGAAATAATTGTTTTTTTTTTTGTTTTTTCAGTCTTCCGTTCATACTACCGATTAATTATTCAAGATCAGGAATATTTTTTTCTGAATTTTAAAAAGTGAGATTCAATTGTCTATATAAATTTATTATAAATTCATCCCCACTTCGCAAGCTAAATATATGCTCGGGTAAGAAAGATAAAAAAAAAATAAAACATGTAAGCCCACATGGGGACTCGAACCCCAGACCCTCAGATCACTTTAATGACGTGTCTTTTAAAAGTCTGATGCTCTACCGACTGAGCTATGCAGGCTTCATACGCGCTTTGTACTAAGATCGATATTTTGATTCGTTCGGTACTGGTCACTTTGCAAGATTATCAGATTTCAAATCTAAATTGCTTGCCTAATTGCATTATTATAGTTAATAGGAAACATTCAGTTTAAAATACAAAAGGAGTCAGAAAAAGGACTTCAAAGATCCGCTCATTATATTATTAATAGGAATCGATTTTTTTTTGTTAAAATGGCTGACCAGCGTCCCTTCTAGTCGTATTTCACCGCAATGCAATTCTCTTTACATCTTCCAAAAATAAAATATACTTTTCTGAAACTTCATCTGAGGAATATTAACTCATTTAAAGTATAATTAATTTGATTTGAAACTGTTGCAGAGCCCGAAATTGGTAACCTCGAAGACAGAACCGTGTTGTTGTTACTGTTAGTTATGGGGATACCTTCTCCGCCTCGGCAAACGTAAATCCAAGTAAAAAGAATACAGTGAGTATAGGTAAATAAATGTATCATTTATTTACGTATACAGTGCAACCTCGGTACTCGAACGTTTCAGATGTCGAGCAAATCGGTTTTCGAACAGAAAATTCGAGATGAAAATGCCTCGGTTACCGAACAAAATTTCGGATCTCGAACAACATTGCCGAACCGAGTTAACCCGAAGGGAATCATTTCTGAGTCGACCGCCGTGTTGTATAAATTCATGTGTTGTGTTCTGCTTTTCTTTTCCAATTTTATTGTACTGTGACTTTTTTGTTTTTTACTTTATATTGATTCCTATTCGAAAAATAGTTTCGGTTTACGCACATTTCGGCTTACGAACGGCCTTCAGGAACGAATTAAATTCGTGAACCGAGGTTCTATTGTATAGAAAACTAGTAACTTCTATCTGTTGCTGTTGCTAAGGCAACAGGGAGAGAGAATGGTGAAATTCGACATTTGCTGATGGTAGGTCGGCATTGTTTCTATCTCAGCGCTTTGGTGCTGACATAAAGGCTGCTTTGTATCGCGTCTCCCAGCTTTCTTACCGGTGTTGACGTCTAAGTTGGTCTGTGTTGAGTTTGTTTTCATTAGAGAACATATAACTATTGTTTGTTTCCGAATTAAAGTTTTGGTTTTTGGAGCAAGAGTGGTTCTAACTGGTCAATAAATTGTTCGTTTTATTTTGGTTAAAGCGAATATATGTGTGGAGCCTATGCGCAGAAAACGTATTTTCGCAGTCTGCTTTGAGTTGTCGAGCAGTCAGCATGCGGTTTCTGTAGAAAAATGTAAGAAACGCGACAAAACAAATATTATTTACTTTAATTTTAAAATAAAACTGAAATGCATTTTTAAACAAACAAAAGTTGTGTTTTTAACAAGTGATAACAAGTGCTAACAAGGTGTTGACAGATTTATTGTTGTTCTACGGAGACTATCTGTTGAAACATAATATACGAAAATGACATGAGCGCCTTTTTTTATATCATTTTTAAGTACTCACAAATCTATAAAATGTCGTAATCTAATTTTAGGAATGTTGACTTTAAATTTTCTATAGTCATCCCTCTTATTTTTTTAATAATGTCGTTTAGGGTCCTCCATACTTTAAATAAACGGATAGAGGTTGTCTAAACTGAGTAGGAGTAGCGTGGATTTATTTTATTTCGAATGTCTTATTTCAAACGCATTCAAATAGTGTGAACGAGTATCTTTGTGCATATATTAAATGGCGCAAAAAGCACATTTAAGTCCCTCACGCGGATCACAGACATAGAGTAAGCATCTACATTGCATACAGAGTCACACACAAACAGCGCCTGACGAACAGATTATCGGCTCTTTTTTTTTCTCATCTTGATTTACAGATACATTCCTGCGGTGAAATTGTTATATAAAGACTCGAATCGTAGTGTATCAATTAAATTAAATTAAATATGTTTGTTCATGCCTGACAATGTGAATTTTTCAGCGCGCCCACGTCGCGAGCGAATGTGATACAAGGTTGTTATGATCCAGGTTAGGTCCAAGGAGGAACAACACGAACACAAGAGTAGAAATAACGAAGATATATTACACGGAATAATAATACAAGATGTGGAAGGTGTTAGCATGACTGTCAGTCTGGTTTGGAGTGAACTACTATCGGCTCGACTCGATTCGTCCCTCTCTCTTGAGAGGCGTAGTATACATAGTGTTAGGAAGAGTTCATTCTGTAGTTATAGGTAATGACCCATAACACAGGTCAATGTTTAAAGTGAGTTTAATGGAAATACCGTGAAAAAAATTTCCCACCCACCCTCAGAACTTCCCCTTCTGGGGACACCGAAGTAGAGGATCGACCGGCAAGGGATGGCTTCCTGAGGTTTGAGCTTAATATTCTCTTGAAAATACCCAGGCGAAGTCTGGTAAGTCATGTGATTTTCTTAGCTTCGATGTGACACAAGATCGAAAGTACAGGGTACCCACTGTGGATCGAACTTACTACTCAGTAGAGACTGTTCTGGCGTGACAATGTTGCTGAGCATAACAACATATCCAGGTAAGTATCGATGACAATGTTTATTGGTTTCACATTCTGTTTATTTAGCTATCATCTTTCATTGAACGCCATTCTCACGTATATTCGGAGAGCCGATTTCAAATTCCAGTCGAATCCATTGCATTCACTTACGTATTAATACCCTTGGGAAAAGTATGAATCCTCTTCTTCTTCTCCCAGTTGGTTGGCAACTAGTCTACAGCAGAAAGAAATGGCAACCTACTGCGGGAAAAATCTCATTAGTAATGTAACGAAAGATACATGATCACCTTAGCGTATATCACGCATGGCAAATTACCTGCCTAACTGATTACAGTGAAGTGGTTATAAAGAAAAAAAATTTGTAGCCCGCATGGGGACTCGAACCCCAGACCCTCAGATTACTTTATGCTGATATCCGTAAAAGTCTGATGCTCTACCGACTGAGCTATGAGGGCACATGACAGCTGCAACCATTCTATCTATAGATAAAACGAAATGTTGATTTATTTTTATTAGATGTGTTTTTCTTTTTTTTATTAGCTGAATGAATTAATGGTTGATAAAATCTTCAACAGCACAAAAACCAGCAGGTATTTTTCATTTTTATTTTGTATCTTTTGCAAATAATGGATCATCCGTTTATAAAACAAACTACAGCTCTGAGAAAATCTATAATAAAAGCAATAATATCTTTATTAATTTCTTCTTTTTAGAAGTATTCAGGCAATCTTTCATTTGAAAAATAAAAATTTGGGTAAAATTCTTCTATAAACGTAGGAATAAAAAAATTAATTAGGAAAAAAAAAGAACCCTGTAGGTTTGGACAGAAATCAAAATCACGTTGGTACAACTACTCAAATTTTCGTACAGGGTCTGCCATTTTATTTTCGCTAAGATCACTTAAAAATAACTGAAGAAAATGAAGCGGGCACTACAACAAAAAAAAGGGATCCTTTTATCTGCTTCTCCCTTCGTTTGGGCGGTTTAATCGCTCTCAGCTAGTTGATCTAGCTGAGGGCTTCTTAAAACTTTCCGCCTACCCCTATACCTTTCGTCCTGCCGACTGTGTTGACATACCCTTTGAGAAGACGTTCTGTGTTATCGTACTCAAGGTCAAATACGGTGAATAGTCTAGGCTGAGCATGGGAAGGCTGTGGCGGGGGAGAATTACAAACAATATGTCTCCTTTTTTATCGCGAAATAGGAGAGTACATTTTCGAGCTTCGAGTCATATAGAGACGAAAAATGCCCCAAAAGCGAGAGACTAGATGGCGTAGCCACTGGATTTCTCTCGCGTACCCCTGGGGTACTGTGTGAAAACCCCTAATCTAGCTAGATGTACGACTTGAGGATGAACGAGTTTATTGTCAGCCGTCGAATTTTGCGTGATCGTTTATTTTATGTTATCCGTCTGTTGGGATAAATTTTAAAAAGTCATTAATTAATACATTTTATTTTATTAATTGGTTTCTGTTATGCAGAGGAATTGACAATACTGTTGATCGCGAGATTAGGGTTAAAAATAAAATAAATAGTCACCTTCATGAAAATAGATGTTAAACACGACAAGAACGGCCTGAAAATTAATGAAAATATTTTTAAAAATGTATATTTCATTGTTTAGAAGAAACACTAAAGTATTTTTTGAATATTTTTTGAAATTTTTTAATTATTCTCAGCATGTCTTAAATTTTAGTTAAAAATCTTGTTTACGAAATATCGAACAAAAACTCGATATCAGCCATTTTTTTTTAATTTTGATTTTTGAAAAATAAGTTAAATTCCTTGTTTAAAAATCGTTTAAAAATTTAATTATGCGTTTTTCAGAAACGAACTTGGACGCTTGTAAGCATAAATTTTTGGTTGTTTTATTTTCAATTTTAAAATATAAAAAAATGCTTTATTGTATTATTTAATTTCTAGTTTTAATTTGCCATTGCTATTCTACACAGAAAAAAGGTTTTATTGTATTATTTAATTTGTTATTTTTTTAAAAGTATTCTGTTATAAATAAAACTACATTTATAAAAAAAAAAAATGCTTTACGATAATGCGTAGTGATTTCAAAAAGAGATATAGCTGTAAAAGAAGTAAATAGGCCAAAATTTATGCTCATGCCACCGGATATACCCCGCATTGAATTAGTAAACATTATGGCAGTAATGGGGGTGGGTGCGAATGACCAACAAGAAGTCCGATTTTTTCTTGTCGCTAACTCCAAAACGGTAGATTTCTTCATAATTTAATTGTTAATTCGAGTTCTGCATGTACATTTACACGAAATTATGATGATTTGTGAAAATTTTAAGAGATATTTAGCGCGTGGGCGTTTAGTCGTTAAAAAGCAAATTTATCAATAATAATAATAATAAAATAAATTAAAAAAAAACTTTAGAAAAAGCTGTCCGAATGAGATGTTCTTATGAACAGAGTAGGACAAGAATGGAGACAATTCGTTCCATTGTATGTGGCATACGGTAGTTCTTACCTGTGAAGGTCTGAACTGGTGGAACTAAACTACATTCCCGAGTTCCACCACTTCAGACCTTCACAATTAATACCCCTCTTACCAGGACACGGTGGAGTAATAGATAGCGGCTCGGATTGAGGAATCGGAGAGCCGAGTTCGAATTCCAGTCGAATCTATTACATTCACTTACGTGCTAATCACCCTTGGGTAAAGTGTGAATCCTCTTCTTCTCCACCCAGCTATTGGTAAATAACAAGACAGACCTGGTTGGCAACTGGTCTACCGCAGAAAGAAATGGCAACCTACTGCGGGAAAGAAATCTGCCTCGTCAGTCATGTATCGAAAGATACATGATCGCCTACGCGTGTATCATGCATGGCACATAACTGACTGACTTACCACGTCCACTGGAACGAACCATCCCTATTTCTCTTCGTATTCCGTTCGTAAGAAGAACGTCCCATTTGGAAAGCTTCTTCCTATGAAATACTACTTTATCCATCAGACTCCCGAGAGGGTACTTACCCGATCACAACAATCTTAACCTTTTCAAGTACAGCATTAACAGTTATCTTTCCTACATATCCGCATAAACTGCACATCTTTATCTCCTGTTGCGTGCGTCGACCTCATTCAGTAAATCTCTACCTTGAGTAGCTCTTGAGCATTGTACTGGATGAATAATTGGTAAAAAAAAAAATAGAAAATCTAAATTCAAAGCCTTTTTGTCCGGTTCATACACCTAGGTCTTTTAAAGAGTAAAGGTTTGTTTCGCGTTTGGGATTGGGATTCCGACTTTAGACTTTAGAAGCAGTCTACTTCGGCTGTAAACTTCTAACGATTCCGTCTAAACTCCAGAATTTGGTTTACTATTTATTTATTTTTCCTCAATAGGAGTAGACAAGTTCGCCTATCGTCCGGTTCACACTCCTCACCAGTCTTTTGAACAGGAGTAGAGTTTTACTTTTATCCCTTGCTCTCTGGTTAGGGTTGGGTTTCCGTTTCCTTCTCAAGTTTTTTCATTCTCTTTCACTCTCAGTAGCCTCTTGCGGTTTAGTGGCACTATCGACTTGCTCTGGGTGAATTGATTAAAAATCAAACAAACAAAAAAAAAAAAGAACGAAACGTTACAAAATTATAAAGGAACGAAACTATTTTTGTTGCATAAAATATAAAATTTGCTTTCCCAAGCGGGGAATCGAACCCCGGCCGCCGCGGTGAGAGCGCGGAATCCTAACCACTAGACCACTTGGGAGAACTGTAGCCTGAAAGTGCATAATAACAATATCAGCTATTTCTATACTTCTGAATCTCCATTTTTTTTTTTTTCAATTCCACTGGAGCTGTAATTTGATTCATTCCTGTAAATACGAATTTCGCTTCAATGATACTCATAGTGCGTCGGCTACATCCAGTGGGGTACATCTAGTGGGGTACATCCACTGGGGTACATTCAGTGAAAGCGGTTCAAGGGTAACGTAACAGCTCGTATGAACCATTTTCTAAAGTTACAAGACTTTGCAGAATTTGTTTCTTTATTCTTTGATTTGCATAGCCATCAACAAAGAATTTAAGGCTGTTGAAAAAAGAAGAGAGGGGCGTTTCTTACGTTCATAGACAAAAAGAAAATGGGGCTGCGATGTACAAGAATAGGGGAGAGTTGTACAACGGGAACAACGACCTGAAATAATCATATTATATATTTTTTATCAATTTTTTATATTCCTGTAAATTAATCATTCCAGATAACGAATAAAAAAAAAATTATTAATTAAATTTTCTGATAGTTAATAGTGGGCTTCAGTTTGCTACGTAAATTAATCGTAATTCTTTCCTTAATACGGGAGTCAAAACAAAATTGGCTCGTACCACGTGATTTCTTAAAATTTAAAAAAATAATATAATAATAATAGTAGTAGCAGTAATTTAGTAGTAGTGGTGGTGGTAGCAATAATAATAATAATAATAATAATAAAAAAAAAAAAAAGATTACCAAAAATTCAGTGCAATGTGAAAGTTACTGTCGCTGGGTGTGAATCCCCGGGACCAGGCGCCTTTTCCATTGTAAGGAGAGAAGAACAGATACTACGTATTGATCCCGGTGCGAATGCTGACGTGGCTTATTCTATTGTATTTGTGCATGACCCCCATTTCGTTATGCTAACTTACATTATTTACATTATTCGGAGTTGTTATCCTCATTTTCCTTCCAATATTCACGACGTTTCGGTCGTTGTACGCTCCGGCTTTCCTCAGGTTATTCGACCGAACCCTTTATTTCGTCCACCGGGGTAGATTGTTCTAGTTTCACGTGCCATGCCTCATCCGGATGTCTCAGTTGTCTCCATTTAACTCAACTCTCCAAGTTTTGGCTCAGCCGATTGAACGCACAACTCTTCGGGTCTAGTCCCTAGGATCTAACCAACGCCTTTATCCACTGGGTCATGTGTCCTTGAGGACATCTGTGCATGAATTTGCGGGACTTATAAACCTAATGTCGCAACAACCTTTTTTTTATCAGTGCTCATATTTCCGGTGGACGAAATAAAGGGTTCGATTCGAAATTGCAATCACCTTAATAAGGCCGAAGCGTTCAATGACCGAAACGTTGTAAATATGTCAATGAAGACGAGGATAACAGTCCGAATAATGTAAATAATGTAAGTAGTCTTCCTTCGTTAGTTCACCCGACCGTTACGCCCTGCCAATACTTCATAAATAATGGACTATTCCGTTTTGATCGCGTGTAAAAAGGAGAAATGACACTTCTTAGTTTCAGTGAGAAAATGCAAGAAAGAAAGGAAGAAGAGATGACAGAAGTGGAGAGATAGAGCCAAATTAAGCTGATAAGAAGAGATACGCTGGTATCCGTACTGCTACCGATTCCCGTTCATTAGTGCAATGAGAAAGGTACTGCCGCGGGAAGTTGTTTCGCGAGATTGGGGACCTAACAGTTGCACTCTCTCTATATATATATACAGAGAGAGAGAGAGACAGACAGACAGACAGACAGACAGACAGACAGAGAAAGAGAGAGACAGACAGACAAACAGACAGACACAGTGAGAGAGAGAGACAGAGACAGACAAAAAGAAACAGAGAGAAAGAGAGAGCTAGAGACAGACAGACAGAGAAAGAGAGACAGACAGACAGAGAGAGAGAGAGAAACAGACAAAGAGAAACAGAGAGAGAGAGAGAGACAGACAAACAGACAGACACACACAGAGAGAGAACAGAGACAGACACAGACAAAAAGAAACACAGAGAGAGAGCTAGAGACAGACAGACAGAGACAGACAGACAAAGAGAAACAGAGAGAGAGAGCTAGAGACAGACAGACAAAGAAAGAGAGACAGACAGACAGACAGAGGAAGAGAGAGAGAGGCAGACAGACAGACACAGAGAGAGAGACAGATAGAGAGAGAGACAGACAGACAAAAAGAAACAGAGAGAGAGCGCTAGTGACAGACAGACAGAGAAAGAGAGAGAGAACTGAGTTGCGCTCTGTCACAGCAAAGAGATGAAATCTAGGTATTACCCTTTGATCAGAGCCATGAATCCGAAAGAAAGGTATTTTTCAGTGCGCCCGCGTCGCTACCAAATATGATACAAGGTCAATTTAAAGTGCAACGGCAATATCGTGAAAAAAAAATTGCCCAAGCTCCCTCGGCACTTCCCCTTTCGGGGACGCCTCAGGCGTCGAACAATAAACCCAGTCCGCTCCCAGAGGAGAAGTACTGCCTCCGGGAGAAGGACCCCTGGGGATTGGGGTTAAAATTAACTGAACCTCCCCGAGCTAATAAGCCGGGAAACGATATGCGACTGCGACAAAATTGCCGTTTTTCCCACGTACATTATCGAACAGTAAAGACCGAGTAAAGCAATCGCCAAAAATCCAGTTACCATACATAAAATAACATGAAGTATTTTAAACTTATTATTAAGATAAATGTTCGTAAGACGGGATTTGCCTAGGAAGAAAGAACGAAAGTTAGACATGTTTAACGTCTCTTGTCAATAACTCATACATAATAAACGCGTGTTTGTCGGTCTGGCGTGCCACAGGCGTGTTGCCCAAGGCTGGGCGAACCACACGACACAAACTTGTCTTTACGTAACAAATAACAAATCTCGAAAAATAAATGTGATAAGGGAATTTCTAGGGATATTCTATTGTCTTAGAACTCGCCATGAGCTTATTCAAAATTAAGATTAATCAGCAAATTCTCATAGGAGAACCATGAAATTGTCACTGGTCTTTCTAGTTATATTATAAGCTAGCTTAAAAGCCGCATTATCGAGCAGCATTGAAGCTAGCTGCTGATGAGGGCTCTTGATTGGGCCTTCATCGTAATAGGTAGGGACGAGTAGATGCGATAGGCAACAATAAACTACAGAAGAACTCAACACTGATCACTGCATTTAAGCATTGCATTAATATTTAAGCTTACATTTTAAAATTTCAACGATAATATTTCTGCAGCCACTTAATTTAAAGATAATTTGATGTAGGTAGGTCCTTACTTCCCATACAAACAATTAATTTTATTTCATGGATAACTTTCGCTGGATTTTGCCATTAATTTCAATTATCCTCAAATGTATTTCCAAGTTATAAAATTGTTAGCGTACAAAAAATTCGCCGCAAAAAATCACGTAAAAATTCGCCGAAAACAATCACAGTAATGAATACTTGGGAATCCAAAATTTTAGGATTGTGGGTTGCGAATCCGACCCCGAATGTCTTTAATTTGCTCAGTGAATCGGCCTGATTCCAAAATGGTATGGGATGTTGAGCTACGGCCTCTAGGAGTAAAGTTGAAACGGTGTGACACATTGACACACGCATTTATTACATAGAAGCTACAGCAACAAGAGAGCGGGTTAAACCTGTGAAATCAAAAGTGAATCAAAACTTAAATATCGCTATCGTTTTATGCTTCAAGGTTCTTGGTTATAGGACAACTGACACCCTGGACAATTTCGCCCCGGGACAACTGTCCCCATAAGCCAACAGCCCCCTGGACAACCATATAACAGGAGAGCTCCACGTTTTCCCGTTAGCCTGTGGAATATTTATGATCGTGTAGCCGAAGATTTACCTCGCACCAACAATTCCTTAGAAGGATGGCATAGCGACATGCAAGCTAACATTACTTTCTTCCATCGGAATATATGGAAATTTCTTGAAGTGTCGAAGAGGGAGCAGGCATTGGCCAGCGTCACTATCAATTAGATTCTTACAGGACATCTTGAACCAGCTAAGCGGAAACGTTACCAAAATTCGACAGTCAGAGTAGCAAATATCGTACACAAGACTTCGAGAACCGCCACGTGTTGGATTTTTTAAAATGTATAGACAACTAGCAGTATAACCCGTCTTTGCCCGGGTGTTTCATTACTGGGAAATTTTGCCGTTCAATTGGAGCAGTTTGAGTTTAAAGTCAGCCCACACGAAAATCAATATTAATAACAACATTTGGGTGAAACTGAGGCTCATTCCAAAATCAAGAGTTAACAATTTGAATGGTGGGGGTGGGGTGGCCCTGAAAAGGTAACTGTATAATAGTAAATAATATTATTGTAATAATTTAAACTATTTCTTTTTATTAAAGATTTTATGAAAGATATATATCCAAGAACGGATAGTAAATAGTAAAATGTTACTGAGAGTTATAATGGAAAGGAAGTAGCGGAGAGCTATTATCGCCAACAATTTGGACTCAAAACTGGCACTGAAGAATTCTCTATCAAACAAAAAAAAATTACATCAAAATCGGATGAAAACTGTGGAAACGCATAAACAACATCTGATGACACACATACATACACACATATTGAGAATTATAGATATAGATTTACAAATTTAGTGGTATAATGTGATATAAAAATATCTTATTAGATAGTTCTCATGCATTTAATATAGGACAACAGATAAACAAGAATATAAAATCTTAATTAGTTTTATTAGTATTTAACCCCCACCCAAGTTGTACTTTCTCTTAATTTTCTTTTAATGATGGCAATTGTCCGGTGTCCTGATACCAGCTTCCTAACAAGTGTTAGAGAAACTTGATAAATACGTCGAGTGTATTGTACTTTTGGGCGAATATGTGGAATAAAATATGTTTCGCGACTCGAGGTCATTCTTCTTGGTTGAGTCGAGAATGTCTGAGCAGACATCTTGTATTTAAAATGACTGACACTAAAATCCGATGGCGCATTGAAATAACGGAAGATGCCTTTTCAGAAGCTAAGCAAAGTATTAAGAAATATATCGTTAGAAACAAAGAAAAGAGTACAGATCGTATCTCTTATCCGAAATCCCAACTACAGGTTAAATATCCTTTATCCGAAATCCCAGAATCCGAAAAACTCGAAACTCCGAAACATTTTTCCGCTGCTGACATGACTTGCCAGAAATGAAAAATTTCAGAAAGCAACATGGCTACCCGGAGCAGGATTATTGCGTTGTAGCGTTACAAATAAAATGCTGACGTTTTTTCAGTTTTCATTACATTTAACTGTAATCAGAATCCATGTTTTGTTTTTATACAATTTCTATACCTGTATGTGTTGTAACATTTTAATCAAAACATCACATCGTTGGTAGAGACTGATAGCTTACCGAATTTTCCTTCTCACCTTCACGGTGAGGTATTCACTAACCACCCCACGCGGTTGGATGCGGCACAAAGCCAGATTTATTGTGGGGTATCCGAGCCCTCACTGTGATGTCATCAATGATGTACCCTCTCCTTCCAGGTTCTCACACCTGAGGTACAAGTAGTGTTTCCTGTTGCATTTATATATTTATTGCAAGCAGTGATCATGTTTTTTTTTTGTACACGTACTGAAAGTACAAAACATTATATTTACGTGAAAGCTTATTTTAACCACTTAAAAATCCGTGTGAGCATTACACGACTAGCGCAATTACCTGCATCTGTTTGGACACAAAATTTATTAAATTTTTAATAAAACTATTTTCAGAGTATATGTATAAGATGTGTTATGAAATGTAAAGTGTTTATGCTTGGTTTCCTTTCCCAAGCTGACCCATTTTTTTAGATAGTATATACAAATTAAATACCCTCTATACCAAAATCCAAAGAAAAAAATCGGAAAACCAAAGCACTTGCGATCTCAAGAATTTCGGATAACGGATTCTCAACCTATGCTGAACTGTTATGCAATATCATCCCTCCTCTAGGGCAGTGAATGTTGGACAATTTCCTCACGGATGAAGAAGAGACTTCCGACCGCATCACGTTGAAACACCGGGCAAACGAATAGAAAATCCCCAGGACACAGGCTGGTTATTTTCTGAGCAGTTTAGAAAACCTTCCTGGAAAATCCCTTCTGCGTCCATCTGTAAAATGTCCACCTTTACTCCGTAGACATCTCATTAGTTCGTCTTGAAATTTATTAATGCGTGTGTCTTACACCCGATCATGGCTGAATAGACGTTGCAGCCAGTGTCCTTCCGAGAAAGAACAAAAATGACCGAAGACGCTAATTAAAGACAAAAACAGAAAATGGATGCAAATGAATGTATAATGATGACATTTTGAAAACCGGAGAGTATTGCAGCCGAAATGTTGTGATGCAAAACATGAAAGGAAGAAATGGAATGTAGTTCATAAGAATGTATATTTGAAGTGTTTGCTTTGTTTTGATGCGAGGACTTACGGTTAATTATTTTTTCGTTTTCTTCATCTCTTTCCAGACTCAGCCTAAGCTCCACTCTCGAAATTCTTCTTCTTTTAATATTCTCTCTCCATAATAGTTTTTTTTTTTTTCTTATATTCTCTAACACCCCCTAACTCCTTGCGTTTTAGTGGCTTTATTGCCTTGCTTGGGGTGAAATGATACAAAAAAAAAAATTTGAAAGTGAATTTTTTTAAAAAAATCTACTAACCAGATTCACTTAAAATTAGAACGAATTATATCACTTCTGCGCTACCATCCAATAAATTTCCGTGCCGTAAGTTGTGAATATATTGACGTAGATCAATCAACGCCTGTCAAAATAGACCACCCTCGTTGGAAATATCTCTCTTAAAAATTTTTCTGCTAAAAATGTAAGTAATGTTTCTTTCAAATTACATTAAGTATACTTTAATCATTCTAAATTTCCTAAGATAACAAAAGAAAAAGGTGTAATTGATTTTTCATGATTTTTTAACTAACAAACTATGATCTTTCCGACAGAAATGTCGATGTTCGATTTTACGAAATTTTTTGACTCGAAAAAAAACAAGATTTTTAATAAAATTTTTAACATTTATAGGAAGGATTAAAAAATCTGAAAAAATTTTCAGAAAATACTTTGGTCTTTCCTCTTTAATAACAACATAAATATTTAAACGTTAAAAATTGTTTTATCAATTTGGGGACCTTTTGTCGTCAAGGTATACCACTTTTTAGCGAAATATTGGACATACCTACATTATACCTACTGAGAAATAGAAAAACGAAAGAGCAAAGAGAAAAATACATATTCCCAAGCGGGGAATCGAACCCCGGCCGCCGCGGTGAGAGCGCGGAATCCTAACCACTAGACCACTTGGGACATATACGTTACATGTCTTTAAAAACCATCTTATTGATGACTGTTAATCACAGTTGCCTCGTCGATATTTATTTGGTTTTTAGTTGTTTTTTTGCAGAATTTATTACCGAAATCTGAATATTTTCTATGCAATTTTATGGCTTCAACTGCATTTTCATTTTCAGAGAAAACCTATGTTTTTAGATATATAGTTCGTAGATGGTACTAAAATGAATTGTTGGTGACTTTTTTCTTAAAATGTATTGCTGATGATTTCAGTCACTAAAACAAATGTATTGTTGGTAATTGGGGTAATTAGCGTTTTAAGCCCCACGTTAATTATCCCATAAAAAACTCATGAATATTTATATTTAGGTGTAAATTTACAAGCTTAATTCGAAAATAACAAAGAAATTTTGGTAAAATCAACCGTTTTGGAGTTATCGACAATAAAATTTAAAATTCATTCGCGTCGCAATAGCCATTACTGATGTTGTTTGCACAGATTTGCTGCGGAGTAGACATTCACTTGTCTTGATTATTGCGCATGCAATGCGTCCTCAGTTGCGCAGTAATTGAGACAAGTAAGATGCGTAAAAAGGCCGTTAACAAGGTAATCATCTGCGCATATCTAATCAGCAGCGAATGTATGCATACACCGCCAGTAATGGATGCCGTGCCGTAACACAAATGAGTCCGAACTTTTATTGTCGATAACACCTAAACGGTAGATTTTATCAAAATTTCTTTGTATTTTCGAATTAAGCATGTAAATTTACACGTAAATATAACTATTCGGGAATTTTTTATATATACTTAGCGCGGGCTTAAAAGGCTATTTACCCGGTAATTCTACTATAAAAATAAAACATGTTGTTGGTCATTTTGATTTATAAGTGTATTGTTATTGTTGGTAATTTCACTATAAAAATGCATTGTTGGTCATTTTTTTATAAAAAATTATGGTTGGTAATTTAACTACAAAAATATATTGTTGGCAATTTTTTAATAAAAATGTATTGCTGGTATTTTTACTATAAAAATGTATTTTTATACATTTCTAGTGTATCTTTGTTTGGGTGTTCACTATTATTTGCCCATATCTGGGAGCCTAATAATAATTTATTTAAACAGAAATATTGTGTAAATTTAAGAGCTGGATGGATATTGTGTATTTAAAGGAATAATTTTGTTTCATCACCAGATCAACTGAGAAACCGAAAAACAAAAGATTTGAGAAAACTACTCATTCAAGGTAATAATAATAAAGAAAAATAGTTTCCCAAGCGGGGAATCGAACCCCGGCCGCCGCGGTGAGAGCGCGGAATCCTAACCACTAGACCACTTGGGAAGACGAACAAGAGTTTATGTTAAAATACTTTTATCCATGACTATTAGTGTTAATTATAACCGCCCCTTCGATATTTTTTTTTTTTTTTGGTGTCGTTGCTGCTGACAAAAAAAACTATTTTTGTTACTTTCTCTTCACGTAGAGATCACAATTCATTGTGCCTGTAAAAATCTGATTCCCCCTTTTTTCAAAATTGCGTTCTTGTTGCCGTTGACAAGAGAATCAATTAGGTGTGAGGGTCTTCTTGATAACAACGGGAGTTGACGGATTTGTTGGGTTGGTTGACCGAAGTCCAGTTATGGCTTAAGTGACAGACCTGGAATAGAAGTGGGATGTCGTTGGCGGTGTTTTGTGAACCGGATGTGGTACTCGGAGCGTTTGCACAGAAGACGATTTTTGGTGGGAGATCTTAGCGCTCAAATCCGACCGACATGCCTCGTGAAATGTATTTCGAATCAGAATGAGATTTTGATTAAAGTAGTATAACATGTAACATCTTGCTGCTGATGCCTTCCCTGCAACTCTGGCACGGGTGGCTTCCCAGTGCTATTGTACTAAAGGATTTGGTAGTTATGGTTTTAAATTCAGAGTTGCCTTTCACTTAGATGATTGTCACGCACGGCTAGAAAGCATAGTCTGTCTTGCTATTTAATCCATAGCTCTGGTGAGAAGGAATGGATTCGTACCTTTCCAAAGAGTATTTGTGTGTAAGTGAACGAAAGTGCAACGAATTCGGCAGGAGTTCAAACTCGGCTCTCCGGTTTCTCCATCCGCACATGTTATTTTATTTACTTGCGATGCAAAATTTCTATGTTTCTCATTTAAGAAGCATTTGGTTTGGTTTGGTTTGCTTACTGTTTGGTTTGGTTTGCTTTGCTTATGGTTTGGTTTGGTTTGCTTTGCTTATGGTTTGTTTTGGTTTGTTTATGGTTTCGTTTCTTTTCGTTATGATTTGGTTTGGTTATGGTTTGGTTTGGTTTCGTTTGTTTTGGTTTGTCTTACGGCATATCAACCTCAATGGGTTATTTAATGCCGGCAAAATTTTTATTGCTGGTAATATGTTTTTCTTCAAAAATCTATTTCTGGGAATATTTTTCCTTGAAGAAATCCATAACTGGTCATATTTTTTATAAAAATGTATAGCTGTTTGTATGCTGGTATTTTTTTTTTAAATATTGCTGATAATAATTTTTCCTTCAAAAATTATTGCTGGTAATAGTTTTTTTATTACAAATTATTTCTGGTATTAAAACCTATTTTTACACAAGTTTGGGTGTCAACTATTTGCCCGTAGCTGGGACCCTAACAGGTGCTATCACCCCGGGTCAGGGTGGAGCTGGGTACGCCAGCAATTAAGAGGTGGTTCCACGCTCCTCAAAATCTCATGATCAGAGGCCTTGCTGTTGGACGTAGTTTATCGTCTTACCCAGGACGCGGATGTAGTTTATCGTCGTACCCAGGACGCGGATGTAGTTTATCGTCATACCCAGGACGCGAATGTAGTTTATCGTCATACCCAGGACGCGAATGTACTTTATCGTCTTACCCAGGACGCGGATGTAGTTTATCGTCATACCCAGGACGGCTTAAGAAGCGAACATTATAACGAAAATAATACTGATAAAAAGGTCGGGTAATAACAGCAAAAAATGTTAACCAACAAAGAACGTTCTGCTCTTATTTTATGAGTAAAAGAAACGTGTTAAGTAACATTTAAAGTAAATGAATTGTGACATAAACAACAACGCGCGTAACGGTGGGTAGGAAGATAGTAGTGAGATCGAATCTCCCTGGCTATAATCTGCTCGGTGTCTGTGCCAGACAATGCCAACTCTTCAAGTCCTGCAGAATCAACTTAGGGTTTTAATATCTGTCTTCTCCGAATGGCGATGTACTGAAGGAATATAAACTGAAAAAGAAATCAATAACAGTGAAGCGAATGATTTTGAGAAACTGTATAAAAAAAAGTGTTGAGAAGATGTCTCTCTGAAAGAAAAAAAAAAAAAGAGTTTCCCAAGCGGGGAATCGAACCCCGGCCGCCGCGGTGAGAGCGCGGAATCCTAACCACTAGACCACTTGGGAAGACAGTAAAACGTTGTTGTTAAAATACTCTTATTCATGACAATTAACATCGATATTTTCTTGCAACGTTGCTGCTGAAATGGCATTTTTGTTATTTTCTCTTCACTTCGCGATCACAATTCTCTCTGCCTGTCATCTGATTCCCCCTTCTTCAAAATGGCGACATCACGTAAATTTTTGGGTCGGGTGAAGACTCGTTGTCAGAGTGATTTCAGTTTGAATGGGCGGCCATTAAGTCAGAGAAAGTGCAACTTAACTTTGCTGACTGACAGGGTAGACTAGGTTCTCTAAACATGGGTGACAACCAAGTTAAGAGAAAGAAAAATCTTTAATGTAAAAGTAAAACTGTGTTAAAGGCAACAGGAAACAACTACACTATCCTTTCCTAGGTACCACCAAAACGGATCCTTTTTTTTTCCGAAGTGGAAATCAAAAATCACTACCCGTTTAAAAAAAAAATAAGTCAGAGAATTATCCGATTCAACCGAATTTTTCCGTACTTATTCATGAATGAACGAATTGTATCCTGAATAGTTTGTTTTATTATTTATTAGAAAACGTTGTGGCAATATTTGAGGGTGGGGTATTTGTTTCAAAGAACATGTGTCGGCGACTTCAAACGAATCATCTTCAACAAAAAGCGGCAGTGTCGGTCAGTTAATCATCGCTGACGATCAAAGCTTTTCTGTACCGCAATTTTTTCTGTGATTCTACTCCTACCCAAAGACTTTATCTCAACTAAAGACTATTTTTACTGCTTTTTGATTCTTTTGAATTCATGTACATATCTTTGTAAATACAAATGATATATTTCACAGACGTACCCAGGTTTTCTTTATTTTTGTTTTTGCCATATTGGAATAAAGTGTCGCTGCTGACACTTTGATTTGAATACGGGGCGGCATAGAGCAAGCACAGTCGACCTCATTTTGAAATAATTAGATCACGTGACGGGTAAAGGATATATACATATATATATATATATATATATATATATATATATATATATTGTCAGCCACAGACAGACTGTTTCGCTGTTTCACAGCTCATCAGTGTGGCAAGACGTCCGGTTGCCTCTAGCTAGGATCGAAACCCGACTGAATTGGCGTAGGGTGACAAAAAAAAACGGGAATTTTTGAAGTGCGTATTGCCAGACATGAGCAAGTGGCAACACTGCGAGACAGTGACCTTGAGCAAGTAAACATTTCGCCATTTTAGTAACAAGAATGAAATTCACAGTATCCCAGCTGAGATGTTGCAGCAGTCAATGAGGAATCTCAACAGCAGATTTCAAGAATGCATTCGTACAGGAGGACGCCATCTACAGGAAGTAATTTTAAAAAAATGAAAATTCCATCATTGTTTCTTAAATGGCATGTTTTAAGGTTTCAATTACTATGAATTAAATATTTTTCTTCCATCACTCTTGGTTTTATTGGATTGTTAAAAAGTTCCCGTTTTTTTGTGTCCGCCGATATATATATATATATATATATTATATATATAGGTAACTATACTCGTCTCTTAAAACCCTGACGATCTGCCTAAGTGAAACCTTGGTAGGTTTGTCTGGCTCATTAGGCTTGACTATATATATATATATATATATATATATATATATATATATATATATATATATATATGAGAATTGGCGGCGTCTGACCGAGTATTGTTCCAAGGCGTTACCATTGTTGTTCCTGTGATTTACAAAGTCTTTCCTGCAAACGGGCATTACAAAAATTTTATTGTTTGGAATTCGGATTTTATTTTTTTTTAAATCCCTAAACCACCAAGTTTTCTACACTTGCATAATTTAATAAAATACGTTATTTTCTTTCAGATTGGACAGAAAAACATCTACGTTCCTTTTTTTTTTTTTAATTACTTGTAAATTGTTCAGTCCGATTTTGAAATTCATTCTTTCATCGTTGCTGTTCGTAACAAATTTCTGTTTTCTATTTTTTTTTTTTTTTTGTAGTTAAATAAATATATGTAGGAAGAATAAAATCTATAAAGATTAATGCCATTTTCGAGAGGGAACCATTTTTAAAAGAATTTCCTTTTAGAAACTGTTTTTCTATGGATGTTCAGAAAAAAAATAATTCTGAATTACACCACCTTTGATTGAATACTCATGATATATGATAATTAAATAACTTTTAAATGCAAAATAATTACAAAATAGCCCATTGGGTACAATTATGACATAAAACGGATAAAAACATCAAAAAATAAAAGCAAAATGAAAAAAATACTTCAAATGTAGTGTAAAATATAAAATTATTCATTATTCAATTCATAAAAGCATGTATAATAAAATATTACAATCTTGAATTATTAGTTATATAAGATTAAACAATTTATTTTTAAACCCAAATATTAATTTCTTGACTATGAACAGAAGCAAATCTAAAGTCACTTACCGAGAAATGAATGGTAGTATATCTACTAAGATGACGAGGTGACAAATAAACCTTAGAAATACAAAGGACAGGAGGTTGTGGAGAGCGATGATCACCCATCTTGATGGGAGACGGTAGGTAAAAAAAAGTGCTGAAAAAATATAAAGAAGTTTCTTTTACTTAATCATATCGACAATAATACGGGAAATGTATTACATTGCGAAAAAAAAGTTATGTCTATATGGGGTAATTGAACCAAGGATTACTTAGACAAAGTAAAATTCTGATTATCTACCGACTGAGCTACCCAGGCTGACAGAGAGCGCGAAATTCAAAATCATTGATCCTACGTATATTGAGGTATTCTTTTTAAGTGGGTGAGAAGTTTTCAAATCGCATCTTCCATTAAAAAAAGGGGGAAAATAATGAACATTTTTGCTTTCGTTTCTACTTGTGTCTTTTATAGTTGATGACTGTGAATCCACAGCAAAACAAGTCCAGGACGGGCTTTATAAGTGAATTTGATCGTTTTATGAAAAAACAAACGGTCCCAAGGGTTATTGTCTGAGAGCGGCGTGTCCTCTAAATCAATGTTTCCCTTGTGGGCTCTGTTATGTCGAAAGGGGGAGGTTTTATTTCATTTGGGAGGCGGTGAACATACGCAGGAAGACTGTGGGCATTTATCCATTTTTCTTTTCAAAATTATTCAATATTGGCTACAAAAGAAAATTTCTGAAAGATATCTAAAGCCGCGAGAAGCTATCAAACTTTTCTTCATTGAATATAATAATTAATTGAAATCTGTGAGATTTTATAAGAAATCTTTCCCGAAAATAGGCTTGACAAAAACAGGGTTTTAGTTTTCTCTGATTGGTCAAAAACTTCGCATGGTGTTAATTTCGAACCAATAGACACTTTAGTTTAAACCAGTGTTTCCCAAAGTGGGCGAATACGCCGCTTTGTGAGCTCTTTTATATTCAAAGGGGGTACTGGGAGATTTTTATTTCATTTGGGGGCGGTGAGCATGTATCTATTTTTTTCAGATTTTCAAAAATAATTCAATATTGGCTACAAAAGGAAATTTCAGAAAGTGCTGTGGAAAGCTATCAAACCTTGTCTTCATTGCTTTTTCAACTTCCAATATGGCTGAATGTGGTTTCAACGCAGTGACACAGCTTCTTACTAAACAAAGAAACCATCTGCAAATTACAAAATGAGATCTACGATTATTTCCAAGAAGCATGGAACCAAGAGTAAGAATCTTAATCAGTCTGGAATAATTGACGTGGTCGGGTTGGGAAAGAAAGCGGTGTACTTACCTTGGTTTGTAGAAATGCTTATTAATAGAAAAGACTTTTTTTTATCTTCTGTACTAACCATTTATATTTGCAGTGGTCATGTGACTGTGTTACCATAAGTTGTACAATCTCCGTCTTTTTTCTTTAAAGAGTTCTCTCCTTGGTCAGGAAAGGGCAATATTTTTCGCAACTTCAGGTAAGATTTTATTGCTTCCTTTTCCTCGGCCTGACCAATATCTATTCGTTCGGAGCGATTTCTCGAAATCTTGCGAAAAATAACCTCAACATTAAATTGATACAGATAATAGCAGGGACCACTTACGGAGAAGGATTTCTCTCGTAATTTCAAAGGTTAAGACGACTCTGGGCGTTGCACCTCGGGTGGGGGGATCATGAAATCGTTCTCTGGTCTGCAAAAGAATAGATTACGGTACATGAAAGAGGTGGAGATCTGTGTCGATAAAATTCAGTTCTTGTGTTCTTTTCAGGAAAACTGGGAGGAAATCGAGAGGGCGTGTCTGGGGTTACTCACTGGTGTTCCGAAAGGGACTTGAGGATCTCAAACTTAAGGTCCTCCCTGCCGAAGTCACTTGCCTGAATTCGTCGCTTCCATGTTTCCCGGAAGTTGATCGAAATCCGTCCCTCATTTGTGGTGAAACCACCGCAGATCGAGATTACTCGTCCTATGTTCAGTGGTCTTGAAATGGATTCCGACCGTATGAGTTTTCGAAACTTTCTTTCTCGTTTTGAGAATTGTGGGGTTGGCATGTCCAACGACACGGGGAGGCAAAACTTCTTAAAATATCCCCTCTCTGGTAGGATCTTGTACTGCTGATGAGCCATCTCGACATCTCCAAAAAATCTGTCGTATGGCCTTCACTGTTCTGAAGAATGAGAAATTCTATTTTGGCAGTGCCGGTGTGTACTACCGCCTGACCGGTGGGGGGATGATTGGGGGACCAGAGCAATGTTTTGTGACCCTATCTCTCTTAACATTTACATATTTCTACCTATAAATTACAAAATAAAGTAAGCACAGGTGACTATTAATTTATTAAGTAAAGGATGAAAAAATTTTCACGGATTTTGAAGTCATTTTTTTTTTCGTTCAAAAACCTGATGAATTCTTTTTGCTCATGAAGTCTAGAAAAAATTTATATAAATAATATTTGCTCTTTTGGACACAGAAACATTTACCGAAAACATTTATTTTTGACGGAGAGACATTTTTCGAAAGCAAATAAATAATATTATTAATTTTTATTTAATAATATATTAAAATTCACTATTTTTTTTTATCCATAATGTTGATGTTAAAAAAAATATTTTTTACAAGAAAAATCTCCAGTTGATGTTAAAAAATGCCGGAAAATATTAATTTATTTAAAATGGAATAATAATCTATTATGACATGTCTCTAATTTGTATTTTTATTTATTTTCAGTTTTTCTTGTTGAACTGTTCACTCATATTGTGTATAATCCATTATGGTACATAATTAGGTTACAGTAAAATTACCTGCTGAAAATTGAGATGTAGAGTGGAGGCGACGTGTCATAGATTCTGGGGTGGGGTATCATCTTGGAGGGAGTGTCACACGAACAGCAAAAAGGATTCCAACTCAAATGATAATCAGCCTCGTCTCCAATTTGACCTCCAAAAATTACTTGTCTTCCCCCACTGTGAAAATGATGTGAATTAATTTTAGTGTTTATTTACTCGCCCTGCCCCACTGTGTTAAAGGCTACCCACCGTCACACTGAAAAAAAAAACCACACTGGCGACCAGCCTCGATCTCACGTCGTGTAAACGTCATGGACATCACAACCCGAAATCACACACAACAAAAGTTGCAGTTTTCAAGCTGAACGAACAAAATAAGTAACATTAAAACGTAAGCGCTAACTGACCTACTTAATGTTCTAAATAATTAGATATTATCAAGTCATAGTATCAGCTGGCTCGTTGGTCTAGGGGTATGATTCTCGCTTTGGGTGCGAGAGGTCCCGGGTTCGAATCCCGGACGAGCCCAAAGTTTTTATTTCTTTTACGTTAATGAAATTTTGGGGCATTTTTTATTTTTTTTTAGTTGTTGAGTCAGCAAATGGATGAAAATGAAAAAAGGTTTTGAAAATATCTATCCGTCAAAAAAATAAATGCTTTTGAAAAATGTTTCTGCGCCCAGATGAGCAAATGAATATTTTTAAATAAAATGTTATATGACCTTCGTCTTGCACCAAAAGTGAAATTGTATTTTCTTCGAAACATTTCTACTAGGAGATAATAATGTTGAAAGTGAATAAAAATGTCGCAACACTGGCTCTAATAATTTTTTAATTTTTAATAATTTAAAAAAATGACATGTGGCGTTACATGTTTTTCAAAATTGGTTAACTAAACATTCCAATCTGCATCGAATATTTCCGAGTATAATATTTGCGATCGATTACAGTTTAGAGAAATTATGGACAATCTAAGTTCGACTTTTTTCTCGTCACGTACAGAGAACGTCTGCCATTACTGGTTTTGTTTACATACGTTTGCTTCGAAAAGTCATGCTTCACTTGTCTTGGTTACTACGCAATGCGCGAAGTTTGAAATGAACTCGCGAAAAAAAAACGTAAAATCCGACAATTAAAGTAAAATAAAAATTACTTGCCTGAAAAATAAAAAAGGAAGTTTTTTCTTCTTTTCAACAATGTGTCGTGAATGTTTCTTGAATTTAAAGTTTCATAAATTACATTTTAGGCTGAGATTCTCTTTCATTAGCTAGAAGCAGATTCATTAAGGACAAAGAAAAAATACTATTCATTTAAAACTTCATTTTATAAAATAAGCGCATTTTAAAATAACTTTCGAGAAAATCGCGCAGTAATCAAGAGCAGTAAGATACGAAAAGCTGTAAAAAGGCCGTTATAGTAAGCTTCCGCGCATTACGACTGAAAGAAAAAATATATAAACAACGTCAGTAATGGCGGCAAAACAACGCAAAAGAGATCGAACTTTCATTGACGATAAATCGAAAACGGTAATCAAGCGCAATCGTTTAACGCCATTATCGAAATAACCAGGCAATTTCACACTAGAATGGTACATTCTCAATACCGGGGGCTTTTGGTGCTTATACTGCAAATTAACCATTCTTTTTATTTTTTTTCTACTATAAAAAATAATGAAAAAGAAAGAAAAATTTGTATTTGAAATTATGGAGTTTGACAAAATGTCTCTTAGAATACCACTCACAATTTAGACGGTGTGATGCTCCTGCTCACGACCTCGTAAGAGTTGATAATAATTAAATACGAGGTGGAGACAATAAACTATCGATGAAAATGACAGAATATACACGTAAAGTACATTAACAAAAAATATTTTATAGGGCTCACCCAGGACTCCTCGCACCCGTCAAACAACGAGCCAGTTGCTTCCTTTAGGCCTGTCTTCATTTCCCCGTTAAACTAAATTTAACGTGGAAGTGACTTTCAATTGTAACACTATTATTCAGGTTGGTAATAACAGAATGACTCAGCTTTAAATTGAGTCCAATTAGTCGAGAAACGAAGCAATTGGCTCGTTGGTCTAGGGGTATGATTCTCGCTTAGGGTGCGAGAGGTCCCGGGTTCAAATCCCGGACGAGCCCGATTAATTAATTTTTACTTACTCTCCTCCATAAAGAAAAAAATGGTTTCAATAAAATAATTAAAAATTAAAAAATATCTCTCCGTCAAAAAAAATGTTTTCGAAAAAATATTTCTGCGTCCAAAAGAGCAAATAACATTTTTAAAATTTTTGTCTTGCACTAGGAGTGAATTTCCTACATTCCCTCCTTCGAAAGATTTCCATTGGATAATCATGTCGAAACATTCCTACTCGTAGAAATTGGATAATAATCTCGCAATTTTCCATTGTCCAAATATATCGACATTCATTTCTAAGGTTTATCAACTCTAGGCAGGTTATTTAAGTTATATTTTTAAATTTTAATGAGTTAAAAAATGACATGTGGCCGATAAATGATTTTGAAAATGTTTTTTTCCTTATAAATTGATCTGGGGTGTAGATCACACGCTGGGGTGGTACCGAAAAATACAAGACAGACTGAAACTTTGAGGTATTTGTTCCGTGAAATAAGAATAAATTAATACAATTTTGACTGTAGAATAGCTTTTGGGAGCAGCGGTAAAATTCTAAAAAACAAAAATTAATTAAGAGTTTAAAAAACAATGAAGCGAAAGCATCGTCAGAACTTTGTATCTTGCCATTCCAAAAGTGAGGTGAGCTATCGTAAAACAGAAGTGTGGGGAACGAAAAGAAATTAAAACGGTTGTAAGGTTGGTGGAGATAAATCACATGGGTTACGTGGCGGAGCACTTAGTGGCGTCACTTCATACAGTGACGAAAGCGGCAGTCAAATTTAGTTGTATACAGCAGCCAAACGATAAGGTTGCTTTCTTTAGCCCGGGCCCCGATGCCCCGAATCGAGGCTAAATCTACATTCCCATCAGCTTACAAGTCGATGGTGCCGTTTACATTTTGGAATATATCTTTCCCATATATAGAAAGAAACTCCAGCTCTCAGTTTTCAATTTGGGAAAAACCCAGAGACTCGCTGTTTCCCGTTCGTGGAATATGTCCGGCCCGTTTGAATCTGGAATCATACATATTTTTTCCTCCAGACACAGGAGTATCTCTATATTTTTATGTAAGACCCATCCTTTTTGTTTCTCTTTGCTGTATATGTGATATATTATTCTCCGCGTGGGACACGTATATATATATATATATATATATATATATATATATATATGCACACTTCATTGAAAACGACTGACAAGGTGCTTTTATTTAGTTTTTTATATAATTTCTCGTGCGATCTAATAATGTTTTTCTTTTCAGATGATAAATTATATAAAAACTGTCCGAATGTTCTTTTTATCTGAGCGCTTTCGGCTATACATTAAGCCATTTTCAAGGATTATATTTCAACTGTTAGAATTAGAAATAGTTTGTTATATGTATGTTTTATAAAATGTTTCATTTTTTTGTTTCAAAACACAGTCAAGATATTATGTCCATGTTCAAAGTTAATATTATTAAGTGTTTGTTTGTTTTTATTAGTAAGGCTTCCATTATTTTTAGCCTTTTTTTGCAAGTGAATGATGCTATTATATTAGTGTTGTCGACAAGTATATTCCGAATAATGTCCGGTAGGTCTCCATGAATATTTAAATGAGATCTAATTGAGCTATTGTCAGAAAGGTGTAGAGTTAATCTGCATGTTAAACAATTTGTAGTGTGGCCTACATAATTATTTACAAAATTTGATTCTTGAGGAATACAATTCCTTAATGGGCATTTGAATTCGTAAATAATATTTGCCCTAATTAATTTTGTTCTAGGAGGTGAATTGTTATTTTTAACTATAAGGTTAGAAGTTTTAAATTTTTTATAATAAATAATTAATCTAATTTTTTTGCTATTGCCAACTGGTGTTATGCATTTTTTTATAATGTTATTAATTCTGCATTCATCCTGATTATAATATAAAGCAAACGCTGATTAATAACGGATTTCCTAATCAATTGTTGGATTTCCACATTAGGCGTTTCTTGTCCAAAGTAACTAATAGCAACGGCGAGAGTAGAAATATAAACAATAATATTAATATTTTTTATAAAAATCAGATGAACGAAAATTATAAACATCTGAAAAGAAAAACATTATTAGATCGCACGAGAAATTATATAAAAAACTAAATAAAAGCACCTTGTCAGTCGTTATTAATGAAATGTGCATGAAAGAAGGATTGCTGCCTAAATACACACACACACACACACACACACACACACACACACACACACACACACACACACATATATATATATATATATATATATATATATATATATATATATATATATATACAAGTATCGGATTGGTGTATGCGGAATAAATTCCAATAACCAACAATTACTATTCTTAAAAGAGTGCTCAATACAGAGTAGAGCATATATAATTATTTATTTAAAAATTATAACATAAATATGTTATAATAGTTGTAATCTTATAAATATAAGAAATTATACTCGTCCGGAAAACCTTAGGTGCCTTGATTTGTGAGTAAACAAACCAATACCAAAGGGAAAAAAATGATACAAAAAAAGAAAGAACAGAGAACATGTACGGTAACCGAAAATGATCGTCTAGCATCCAAGTTCAGAGTCCAAAGAAAAAAACCCTGATACGAGTAAGTAAAATGTGTGGCTCTTTACATTTAATATATATATATATATATATGAGAGAGAGAGAGAGAGAGAGAGAGAGAGAGAGAGAGAGAGATAGTTTTGTATGTCTTAGTTGTATAAAAGTCTCTCTGAGAACAAAGCATGTTTGTCATTCTTTTTCCATTCAGCCATTCCGTTCCGTCTGCGAAGTTCGGTGTTATTATATCACTGATATAATAATGCCTATAATGGGTGAAATCCAAACGGGAGAATAAATCTTTCTTTCCTAGCTCTCTCTCCTGTTACAGGGTCAAATGAGCATATATTCCCCAGATAAGTTAGACTAATTATAACTCAAGTAAAACATACACATATACTAACTTAACTAGGTTTAACAGAAATCTTTCGCAGGAAAGTAGAACCTCCTAAACAGTCATTCCATATTAGCCCCTTTTGCGTGACACAAACGTGTGATATCCACCCACCTTTTGTTAAAATCTGTTTGAACTTTTCGCTAAGACCTGGTAACCTTCAACTGAGGATTAAAATGGGCAATTAGACAGGGCTGGTTTTGCACCGAATCTATGATACGTCTCCTCAAATTTATTGATACGTCTCTAAATGATACCAAAATCCAGTTTCTTGTACCCCCGCAAATATGATGCAGCTCCCTCACGTCTATAATACTGACCCCCAACTCTACTTCATATCAATTTTATAAGGTGGTATTCATATAAAATACAAATACTAATTATGTACAATAATGAATCAGCTATATATAAATAAATGCGAATGTTAGTGTGTCAGTTTTTCAACCTTACTTCAGAAGGCCGTAGCCCAACATATCATACCATTTTGGAATCAAGCCGACTCTGTGAACAAATTTAAAAAATTCCGAGCCGGATCTGGATCCGCAATCCTGAAATTTTGGATACCCAACTTTTTATTATTGAAATTGTTTTCGGCAATTTTTACGTGATTTTTTTTTTTTTTTTTTGTGACGAATTTTTTGTACGATAAGAATTTTTATAACTGGAAAATAAATTTGGGAATAATTGAAATTAACTGCAAAATCCAGCAAAATTCACCCATGAAATAAAAATAATTCTTTGTACGGAAAGTAAGGACCTACGTACATCAAATTGTCTTTAAATTAAGTGGCGGCGGAAGAATTATCATTGAACTTTTAAAAGGTAAACTTAAATATTAATGCAATACTTAAATGCAGCGATCAATTTTGTTTTCTTCTGTAGTTTATTGTTGTCTATTGCATACAGCAGCAGTATGCCTCGCAAAAATCTTCGACACGACAACAGAGGACCATATTGAAATCAAAAGAGCCAAGGCTGCAACATGGAAAAGAAAGTCCCGTTCAAATGATCAAACAATGGCCAGGAGAGCTCCCAAAGCTGAGAATATACTAAGACTTAGGGACTTTCAAACTTCTGAAAGAGACGAAGACCTAATCCACAGAAGCTAGCTTACTTACAGCCCGATTGGCAATCATTTCATCTTAGAGAAATCAATGTTTGGCGGAAATTTTTTTACATCAATTTCAGTTTTCTCTTTTTAAAAAGTTGAGTAATTTTAAAACATTCATTTATGGATAAAAATAGTGAATTTTATATAGTGTTTTTGTTTTTTGTTGTTTTTTTTTTCGAGACTTAGCATGGACAAAAAATATGAATTTTGGACTATATATCTATATAAAATATATATATATATATATATATATTTATATATATATATATATATATATATATATATATATATATATATATAAAGCACAAAAATTCACGGATTTGGGTAAAAAAGAAAGACAAGAATGAAATATATATATACATATATATATATATATACATATATATATATATATA
>OZ038496.1:202500-265000 GCA_964036315.1 Acanthosepion esculentum
CATAAATGTAATGAAAAAATAGAAATTGACGATAAAAAGAGAAAGCCTACATGGGGACTCGAACCCCAGACCCTCAGATTGCTTGTATTAAGTGCTCTTAAAAGTCTGATGCTCTACCGACTGAGCTATGCAGGCTGCGTGCTGACACGTTTCTTGAATACACAGAAATTTAATCTATTTACATTTATTTTTCCTATCGTTGAATTGAGATTCACAACCACAAAAAAACAAAAAAACAACAAGTGGGCGTTTCTTCATTTCCAGTTTCTTTGTTTGTTACTGTACTTTTTACGAAATATCTCATCTTTCATTACTAAGGCGCATTAATCCAATCGTTACATGAAAGACAACTCTTCTTAAATGTCAATGTCATGTTTTTACAACGAAACGAGGAGGATTTAGATATCAGTTTTATGTTTCTATCGTACGTAAACGTTTGGATAAAACACCTTTAAAAAGGAGAGTACTTAAAAAGGAGAGTACTTAAAAAGGAGAGTATTTTAAAAGGAGAGTATTTAAAAAGGAGAGTACTTAAAAAGGAGAGTACTTAAAAAGGAGAGTATTTTCAAAGGAGAGTACTTAAAAAGGAGAGTATTTAAAAAGGAGAGTATTCAAGGAGAGTAGTTATGTACTAAATGATGTGCCGGTGGTATAATTGTTAGAATATCGGAATGAAAAATCAATGAACCGGTTGTGGATTCCGGTCAAAATCTTTGTATTCACTTTCGCACCTTTTAGGAAAGGTACGAATCCAAGAGCCTGAATTTCATTTACCGAAGCCTTTCTCTAAAAAATTTTATAATAATTAAACATGGTTAATTTTCAATAATTAATTGATTGATTCGTTTTCTAGGGCTTATCAACTCTTTGCATTTTATTTAAAGTCAACAAATATTTTTAGATTTTTATATATTTTTCAATAATAATGATTTAGTAATACAAATCTTACTAATTACCCCATAGCTGATGAGGAAGAGATGGATTCATTCCATTTCTAAGAGTAATTGTACGTAAGGGAATATTACGAACCTAATTGAAATTAGAACTTGGTTCTCCGATTTACAATTCTGAGCCATTATATATTATACCACCTGCACATCCGACATTACAGTACCTGGTATTTTCAAGCGGTAATCCATCTAGGTGCTAAGTTCGACGCTGCTTAACTTCGGTAATCGTACGGGAACCGGTATTTCAACGCAATGTGGCCGTAAGGCATTTATTTATTAATGATTATATTTCATTTTTGATGATTTAGTGTTAAAGAAAAAAACAGTACTTTTGTGTTATCTGTCGCCATTTTTTTTTTACCTCCGACAGCTGGTTAAGATATATGAGCAAGGAGCTGGAGGAGGTTGTTTTCAACATTTCATGGTTAATCATCGATACAATTACGTTGATGCAGATATCGGAGTCGGCACTCAGAATATCGAAACGTTTGTGGGGATCAGCATAGTGGAGAAACAAGTGTCTCTGAGGAAAGGCACGATACCATCTTAAGACTTGTCTGGCCGAGTTTATGCGGAGGCGGTAACTACCCGATGAAGTCGACACATTCGACGCCATCCTGCAGACTATCGTCGCGTTCCTGCCAACCGAATAATACGACGAATGTTTGTTATTTGGATAAATAAATAAAATTTAAGAAACAAATATATTTACACATCTGTATTTGTAAAAAAAAAAAAAAAAGTCGGAAAATTAATTTTTAAAATGGTGCTAGATAACCAACAAGTAACATAAAAACCAATGACAAAATAAAAATAAAGGGAAATTGAAACGTAACTCCCTATTTTATGTATGGACTCTCCCCTCTTGTAAAAATTATAGTTAGACGGGAAAGTCCATCATACATAGAATAGGGAGTTACTTTTCAATCACCCTGTATATTAAAAATGAGCCGCCCACCTCGCGAATGTGTGTGGCTCTAAGCTGTATCTTATTTATCCTATAGGTAAGTCCGGCACCTGCTGATCCAGCTATTCTCCCCTCAATTATGAGTTAAATTTAATAGTAAAGCAGACTAGATTCTCTAGCTGAGGTTGGCAACCAACATAGGAGAAAGACAACTCTACATAAAAAAAACATATCTAACTACGGTCTGATCAGCATAGTTGCAGAATAGACCATGGGTTGTTTCTGTGGGTACTGAAGGACCACTGACATAGACCTGAGAAGATAGGGTATGCTTATATACAAATCTCTCATGATAAAGATGAGAAATCGCACTGATTTTTTTTTACTAATGTTCACACAATACAAGGCCCCAGAGCCACTCAAGGTAGAGGGTTACTGTGTGGAGTTGTATTAAGGTCAGAAAAGGGCAAGATAACAGCAAAGATAGACAGCTAATTTTAGACTTGAAGAGGTCAAGATTTACTTAGCGAAAGAAATTTCAGAGTTCAGGCTATGACGCTGGGAGTATAGAGTCAAAGAAGACTTTAGAAGGAACCGGAAACCCAATCGTAAACAGGAAACAATATATAAACATCTATTCATGTTCAAAAGACCTAGGAGGAGTGTGAACCGGACGATAGTCAAAACTAAGTACTCCTAACAACTGAAATAGTTCTGGTTACGATTTATAGTATTTAATGTCACAACCGTTGATTTTTTTCCGAAAAAGATTTTTTTGAACGGGTTTGACGAAATGACATTTTAAAATCACAAAATAGACAAAATGAAACGATTAACAAATTGAAATAGGAGGCTGGGCTGAAAAGTTCAAAGGCTCACTATGAAAGAATGACGATAGATGTGTGAAATATTGCATGCATTAAGTTCCATTCTACTCATTTATAACTGCATTGTTTCTCTCGGGGTAAACTGCAACGAAGACTTCAAATGTTACCAGTAGCGACTTAATAACAGAATAACTCAGCTTTAAATTGAGTCCAATTAGTCAAGAAGCGAAGCAATTGGCTCGTTGGTCTAGGGGTATGATTCTCGCTTAGGGTGCGAGAGGTCCCGGGTTCAAATCCCGGACGAGCCCGATTAATTAATTTTTACTTACTCTCCCCCATAAAGAAAAAAATGGTTTCAAAAAATATCTCTCCGTCAAAAATAAATGTTTTCGAAAAAATATTCCTGCGTCCAAAAGAGCAAATAACATTTTTAAAATTTTCGTCTTGCACTAGGAGTGAATTTCCTACATTCCCTCCTTCGAAAGATTGGATAATCATGTCGAAACATTCCTACTCATAGAAATTGGATAATAATCTCGCAATATTTCCATTGGATAATCATGTCCAAATATATCGACATTCATTTCTATGGTTTATCAACTCTAGGCAGGTTATTTAAGTTATATTTTTAAATTTTAATGAGTTAAAAAATGACATGTGGCCGATAAATGATTTTGAAAATGTTTTTTTCCTTATAAATTGATCTGTGATGTAGATCTCATTTGGGGTGTAGATCACACGCTGGGGTGGTACCGAAAAATACAAGACAGACTGAAACTTTGAGGTATTTGTTCCGTGAAATAAGAATAAATTAATACAATTTTGACTGTAGAATAGCTTTTGGGAGCAGCGGTAAAATTCTAAAAAACAAAAATTAATTAAGAGTTTAAAAACAATGAAGCGAAAGCATCGTCAGAACTTTGTATCTTGCCATTCCAAAAGTGAGGTGAGCTAAACAAAAGTGTGGAAAAAACAGAAGTGTGGGGAACGAAAAGAAATTAAAACGGTTGTAAGGTTGGTGGAGATAAATCACATGGGTTACGTGGCGGAACACTTAGTGGCGTCACTTCATACAGTGACGAAAGCGGCAGTCAAATTTAGTTGTTTACAGCAGCCAAACGATAAGGTTGCTTTCTTTAGCCCGGGCCCCGATGCCCCGAATCGAGGCTAAATCTACATTCCCATCAGCTTACAAGTCGATGGTGCCGTTTACATTTTGGAATATATCTTTCCCATATATAGAAAGAAAATCCAGCTCGCAGTTCTCAATTTGGGAAAAACCCAGAGACTCGCTGTTTCCCGTTCGTGGAATATGTCCGGCCCGTTTGAATCTGGAATCATACATATTTTTTCCTCCAGACACAGGAGTATCTCTATATTTTTATGTAAGACCCATCCTTTTCGTTTCTCTTTGCTGTATATGTGATGTATTATTCTCCGCGTGGGACACGTATATATATATATATATATATATATATATATATATATATATATATATATATGTATACCCAAGTCTAGGATTGGTGTATGCGGAATAAATTCCAATAACCAACAATTGCTATTCTTAAAAGAGTGCTCAATACAGAGTAGAGCATATATAATTATTTATTTAAAAATTATAACATAAATATGTTATACTAGTTGTAATCTTATAAATATAAGAAATTATACTCGTCCGGAAAACCTTAGGTGCCTTGATTTGCAAATAAACAAACCAAAACCGAAGGGGAAAAAAGGTACAAAAAAAGAAAGAACAGAGAACATGTACGTCAGGCGAAAAAATCGTCTAGCATCCAATTTCAGAGTCCAAAGAAAAAAACCCTGATACGAGTAAGTAAAATGTGTGGTTCTTTAGGTTTAATGTATATATATATATATATATATATATATATATATATATATATATATATATATATATAGAGAGAGAGAGAGAGAGAGAGAGAGAGAGAGAGAGAGAGAGATAGAGAGAGAGTTTTGTATGTCTTAGTTGTATAAAAGTCTCTCTGAGAACAAAGCATGTTTGTCATTCTTTTTCCATTCAGCCATTCCGTTCCGTCTGCGAAGTTCGGTGTTATTATATCACTGATATAATAATGCCCATAATGGGGGAAATGCAAACGGGAGAATAAATCTTTCTTTCCTAGCTCTCTCTCTCTCTCCTGATACAGGGTCAAATGAGCATATATTCCCCAGATATAAGTTAGACTAATTATAACTCAAGTAAAACATACACATATACTAACTTAACTAGGTTTAACAGAAATCTTTGGCAGGAAAGTAGAACCTCCTAAACAGTCGTCCCATATTAGCCCTTTTGCATGACACAAACGTGTGATATCCACCCACTTTTTGTTAAAATCTGTTTGAACTTTTCACTAAGACCTGTTAACCTTCAACTGAGGATTAAAATGGGCAATTAGACAGGGCTGGTTTTGCACCGAATCTATGATACGTCTCCTCAAATTTATTGATACGTCTCTAAATGATACCAAAATCCAGTTTCTCGTACCCACGCCAATATGATGCAGCTCCCTCACGTCTATAATACTGACCCCCAACTCTACTTCATATCGATTTTATAAGGTGGTATTCATATAAAATACAAATACTAATTATGTACAATAATGAATCAGCTATATATAAATAAATGCGAATGTTAGTGTGTCAGTTTTTCAACCTTACTTCAAAAGGCCGTAGCCCAACATATCATATCATTTTGGAATCAAGCCGACTTTGTGAACAAATTAAAAAAATTCCGAGCCGGATCTGGATCCGCAATCCTGAAATTTTGGATTCCCAACTTTTTATTATTGAAATTGTTTTCGGCAATTTTTACGTGATTTTTTTTTTTTCTGACGAATTTTTTGTACGATAACAATTTTTATAACTGGAAAATAAATTTGGGAATAATTGAAATTAACTGCAAAATCCAGCAAAATTCACCCATGAAATAAAAATAATTCTTTGTACGGAAAGTAATGACCTACGTACATCAAATTGTCTTTAAATTAAGTGGCGGCAGAAGAATTATCATTGAACGTTTAAAAGGTAAACTTAAATATTAATGCAATACTTAAATGCAGCAATCAATTTTGAGTTCTTCTGTAGTTTATTGTTGTCTATTGCATACAGCAGCAGCAGTATGCCTCGCAAAAAGAAATCTTCGACACGACAACAGAGGACCATATTGCAATCAAATGAGCCAAGGCTGCAACATGGAAAAGAAAGTCCCGTTCAAATGATCAAGCAACAGCCAGGAGAGTTCCCAAAGCTGATAATATACTAAGACTTAGGGACTTTCAAACTTCTGAAAGAGACGAAGACCTAATCAAGAGCCCTCCACAGAAGCTAGCTTAATTACCGCCCGATTGGCAATCATTTCATCTTAGAGAAATCAATGTTTGGCGGAAATTTTTTTACATCAATTTCAGTTTTCTCTTTTTAAAAAGTTGAGTAATTTTAAAACATTCATTTATGGATAAAAAATAGTGAATTTTATATAGTGTTTTTTATTTGTTTTTTGTTGGTTTTTTTTTCGAGATTTAGCATGGACAAAAAATATGGATTTTGGACTAAAATAATATATATATATATATATATATATATATATATATATATATATATATATATATTTCATTATTGTCTTTTCTTTTTTACCCAAACCCGTGAATTTTTGTATTTGAAAATGGAGGACTCATCTATCGTTACGTTTTTCATTTCTGTTTCCTGTTTCTTTTTAATTGATCCGTTTTTCATATCCTTTTTTTTTTCATTTTTTTCTCTTCTTGATTTTCTTTTCTTTCTCTTCATTTTCTTCTCTTTCTTTTTCCGTCCATTTTTTCGTTCATCATTCTGTTTCTTTTTTTCTTTTCATTTTTCTTTTCATTTCTTTCTTCGCATTTTTATTTCTTTTCATTTTTTCTTACATTTCTTTTTTTAATTTCCTTTTTTTCATTCTTACTATTTTACTTTTTCATCTTTGCCTTTTCTTTCGTTTCTTTTTTGTGGCCCCCCTCCTCTAATATCGGGAGTTTTAAACAATACCTTGCAGCATTCCTAAAGCACAAGTTATCATTTTTTTTTAAAAAAGAAGATAAATAAATAAAAAAATATGTTCCAGACAGAAATAAAGGTTCACCGATGTGTCAAATCCGGGTACTCCAGCTTACACGACCGAAATGTTTTATTAAAGTTCGGCAGAAGAAGAGGTAAAAATCTGCCAATGTTTCAAATAAATATGGCGAATAGTAAGACAATCCAAAAGATTTTACCACAAAGTTAGAAATTTGCCAACTATGTTAACATTTTGGCGACGCCGAAAATAATTTTGGATGACGTCGACAGTTATTCATTACCGAACAGTATAGTACTTCGTCGTCGTCAGCATCCGTCCGTCTCGAGAGACGATGGACTTAGCGCTGTGCCGATGTCTTGCGACGTCGCTGGAGTGTCCTCTCCAGTGCGCTACGAGCCTGGGCGGGATGTATGGAGAACTAGGACTGCCCGGACGTCTAGTTCGCCCCTCGACCTTGCTAGCAGATTCCAAAGGAGAGGATGGACCAATACAGTTTGGTGCCAGCGCAGCTGTACGAGTTGCCGGAACGCAGCACAGAGTGCCGTCCATCCGCCTTAGGGGCTCCACTCCGGATTTGTGTAGCGTTTACTCCTTAACCTTTTCTTCTCCCGAAGATTTACACAAAGCAGTGGAGCTAATTAACCCATAGCTGGCATTTGGTTAATGGACACTAGGGCGTGTCCACACACCGGTGGTCCTGCATGCCGCTATGTTAAGAGGTGGTCCCCTATAGTTTAACCCAAGTCCGCAAGGTGCTCGGTTGCCATGTGTTACCACGAGGAGGCACTACATAGGGCTTGCTGATGGAGAGTCTATATACTGGCAGATCCCCTTTTCGCATTTCTGCGGCGGTAACTGAAAGCGAGAAGCGTTCAAGCACTACCATTACAGACTACCACAGTAGACGCATCACAGCAGCCGTTGAGACACACAGTATAGTACTATAGTTCATTTAAGCATTGAGGATGTAATTTAACCACAATACCACCATTTCATAAGACTTTATTTCAATTCAAACCACCACAGACACAAAAAACTGACCTAGATTTACACTGCAGCCCTGGTTTCTGAAGATCTCTTTATACCGTGTAAATGTGCGTGCTGTAAAATGAACGAAAAATAGAATTCATCTTTCATAAATGTAATGAAAAAATAGAAATTGACGATAAAATGAGAAAGCCTACATGGGGACTCGAACCCCAGACCCTCAGATTGCTTGTATTAAGTGCTCTTAAAAGTCTGATGCTCTACCGACTGAGCTATGCAGGCTGCGTGCTGACACATTTCTTGAATACACAGAAATTTAATCTATTTACATTTATTTTTCCTATCGTTGAATTGAGATTCACAACTACAAAAAAAAAACAAAAAAAAAACAAGTGGGCGTTTCTTCATTTCCAGTTTGTTTGTTTGTTACTGTACTTTTTACGAAATATCTCATCTTTCATTACTAAGGCGCATTAATCCAATCGTTACATGAAAGACAACTCTTCTTAAATGTCAATGTCATGTTTTTACAACGAAACGAGGAGGATTTAGATATCAGTTTTATGTTTCTATAGTACGTAAACGTTTGGATAAAACACCTTTAAAAAGGAGAGTACTTAAAAAGGAGAGTACTTAAAAAGGAGAGTATTTTAAAAGAAGAGTACTTAAAAAGGAGAGTACTTAAAAAGGAGAGTATTTAAAAGGAGAGTACTTGAAAAGGAGAGTATTTAAAAAGGAGAGTATTAAAGGAGAGTAGTTATGTACTAAATGATGTGCCGGTGGTATAATTGTTAGAATATCGGAATGAAAAATCAATGAACCGGTTGTGGATTCCGGTCAAAATCTTTGTATTCACTTTCGCACCTTTTAGGAAAGGTACGAATCCAAGAGCCTGAATTTCATTTACCGAAGCCTTTCTCTAAAAAATTTTATAATAATTAAACATGGTTAATTTTCAATAATTAATTGATTGATTCGTTTTCTAGGGCTTATCAACTCTTTGCATTTTATTTAAAGTCAACAAATATTTTTAGATTTTTATATATTTTTCAATAATAATGATTTAGTAATACAAATCTTACTAATTACCCCATAGCTGATGAGGAAGAGATGGATTCATTCCATTTCTAAGAGTAATTGTACGTAAGGGAATATAACGAACCTAATCGAAATTAGAACTTGGTTCTCCGATTTACAATTCTGAGCCATTATATATTATACCACCTGCACATCCGACATTACAGTACCTGGTATTCTCAAGCGGTAATCCATCTAGGTGCTAAGTTCGACGCTGCTTAACTTCGGTAATCGTACGGGAACCGGTATTTCAACGCAATGTGGCCGTAAGGCATTTATTTATTAATGATTATATTTCATTTTTGATGATTTAGTGTTAAAGAAAAAAACAGTACTTTTGGGTTATCTGTCGCCATTTTTTTTTTTACCTCCGACTGCTGGTTAAGATATATGAGCAACGAGCTGGAGGAGGTTGTTTTCAACATTTCATGGTTAATCATCGATACAATTACGTTGATGCAGATATCGGAGTCGGCACTCAGAATATCGAAACATTTGTGGGGATCAGCATAGTGGAGAAACAAGCGTCTCTGAGGAAAGGCACGATACCATCTTAAGACTTGTCTGGCCGAGTTTATGCGGAGGCGGTAACTACCCGATGAAGTCGACACATTCGACGCCATCCTGCAGACTATCGTCGCGTTCCTGCCAACCGAATAATACGACGAATGTTTGTTATCTGGATAAATAAATAAAATTTAAGAAACAAATAATATATTTACACATCTGTATTTGTAAAAAAAAAAAAGTCGGAAAATTAATTTTTAAAATGGTGATAGATAACCAACAAGTAACATAAAAACCAATGACAAAATAAAAATAAAGGGAAATTGAAACGTAACTCCCTATTTTATATATGGACTCTCCCCTCTTGTAAAAATTATAGTTAGACGGGAAAGTCCATCATACATAGAATAGGGAGTTACTTTTCAGTCACCCTGTATATTAAAAATGAGCCGCCCAGCTCGCGAATGTGTGTGGCTCTAAGCTGTATCTTATTTATCCTATAGGTAAGTCCGGCACCTGCTGATCCAGCTATTCTCCCCTCAATTATGAGTTAAATTTAATAGTAAAGCAGACTAGATTCTCTAGCTGAGGTTGGCAACCAACATAGGAGAAGGACAACTCTACATAAAAAAAAACATATCTAACTACGGTCTGATCAGAATTGTTGCAGTGTAGACCATGGGTTGTTTCTGTGGGCATTGAAGAAACACAAATAGACCTGAGAAGGTAGGGTATACTTATATACAAATCTCTCATGATAAAGATGAGAAATCGCACTGATTTTGTTTTTACTAATGTTCACACAATACAAGGCCCCAGAGCCACTCAAGGTAGAGGGTTACTGTGTGGAGTTGTATTAAGGTCAGAAAAGGGCAAGATAACAGCAAAGATAGACAGCTAATTTTAGACTTGAAGAGGTCAAGATTTACTTAGCGAAAGAAATTTCAGAGTTCAGGCGATGACGCTGGGAGTATAGAGTCAAAGAAGACTTTAGAAGGAACCGGAAACCCAATCGTAAGCAGGAAACAAGATATAAACATCTATTCATGTTCAAAAGACCTAGGAGGAGTGTGAACCGGACGATAGTCAAAACTAAGTACTCCTAACAACTGAAATAGTTCTGGTTACGATTTATAGTATTTAATGTCACAACCGTTGATTTTTTTCCGAAAAAGATTTTTTGAACGGGTTTGACGAAAAGACATTTTAAAATCACAAAATAGACAAAATAAAACGATTAACAAATTGAAATAGGAGGCTGGGCTGAAAAGTTCAAAGGCCGACTATGAAAGAGTGACGATAGATGTGTGAAATATCGCATGCATTAAGTTCCATTCTTCTCATTTATAACTTCATTGTTTCTCTCGAGGTAAACTGCAAAGAAGACTTCAAATGTGGCGACTTCTCTTTAAAATGGACAATATTTGTCATCGTGGTGTTTTCAAATACCTGCATAAAAACGATTTAATCCTCAAAGGACATTCATGCTGTTATGGTTGCTACATTAGGGGATGATGATCCAGCTTATCAACAGTGCAAACGTGGGCAGTCGAATTTAGGTGGAAGAGTGTCGAAGATTATCCAATTCTGGACGTCCTGCCTCCACCAAAGAAAACATTAGTCGTGTTCACCACATGGCGAGGGTTGGCAGGCGATTGACTATAAATCAAACATCCAATCCTATTACTTCCCATCCCGTGAGAGAGTTGAAAATAATCTACACAATAAACTTGGCGTGACGAAGGTTTCTGTTCGGTGGGTGACACGTCTTCTGACACCTGATCAAAAGCGTATTTCACGTGAAAATCTGACATAGTTTGAGGCAGATGCAGCTGGTGTTCTTGTACGTTTTCTAACCCAGTTTGTGTGTTCGGTTCATCCCTTTGAGCCAGGGACAAAGAGACATTCCATGCAGTGGAAATACCCCTACTCACCTGCTCTAAAGCAGGCCAAGATTGTTTCATCTGCAGGGAAAGTGATGGCCTCACTTTTTTAAGATGCAAAAGGCATTGTGCTTATTGATTATCTTCACAAGGGACACACCATCAATGGAGAGTACTTTGCCAGCTTTCTGAGGCAGTTACGAAAGGCTATCAAAACGAAACACCCAAGAAAACTGACGAAAGGTGTTTTCTTTCACCGAGATATCTAGTATACGTCCTTGATTTCAATGGCTGCTGTACGTGACTGTGGTTTTGAACTGGTTGCTCACCCTTACTATTCTCATGATTTGACTATCATCTGTTCCCCAACATGAAAATAACATATAGCTGGGAACCAGTGTCGCAGTGATGATGACGTCATATCTGCTATTGATGATATTTTGGCCAACAGGATGAACAGTCTTTGAACAGTCAGATGTCAGTTTACCTGGAAAGAAACAATGCATTTATTAATAAGAATTGAAATTAATGCGTGCAAGATTTCACAGCTTAAGCATCACTCCTTCATAGTCGGCCGATTAAGTGTTCAGGTTTCTCGTTTTCAGATCTCTGAAATGAGTTTTAATGCAACAGGGAGCATTCTTTTTATTATTCGAGACATCGTATTTGAGAGGTTTTTGTTTTTTGTTTGTCTTGAAGTGCGAGAGTTGCACGTCTTCAAATCCTTAATTAGGGAATTACCACATTTGCTATATTATTTTTTTTATTGTCATGTGTAATAACTTGAGGTGGGGCTAATGTAATGCAATATATAATGGATAGCGTCTTGAAATGAGAAATAAGAAAGCCGAGTTTGAATTCCAATCGGGTTCGTTAGATCCACTTGGAAAATATATGAATCCTTCTCCTCCCCCAGCTACGGGTTAAATAGCAGGTTTTATTATTCTCATACAATTATTAATGTTCCATTCACTCACAAAATTAATTATTACAATTCAAATTATGTCTCAGCAAAGGGTTGATAAGTCGTAAAAAACAAACCACCAATCAAGTGATGTGTAATAACTTCTACAATGTTTACCCATTTACTGGATAATTAAATTAAACATTCTTGCTGTAAAAAAAAGCCTGATTAAAATTTGAGGAAATTCTACTGTTTATGAGATGTAAAAAAAAAAAATTTGTAGCAAGATTTTCTAAAAATTTTTTTTAAATAATTTCATTCATTTATTAATTATGTTCTGAAAGAAAAGTAATAAAACCCACCTAACATTATTAATATCTCCTAAACAGGAGGTTTAAGCAAATTTTTAAAATGCTATTTTTATTTTTGGAATAATCAGACCTTTTTTTTACAATAGGAATGATGCTTTTTTTACAAAATTGGTTCCTGGGTCCTAATCTTCAATTTTACCAAATATTTTTGCCACTGCTTTTTTAATCTACCTAGGAGCAGTGTGACCGCCGACGTGATTTGAACATTCATCAACAGTTTAGCAAACCCGACGCGATTTCAACATAAAATTTGCCGCAACATGACCGTTTTATTATTTTTCGGTGAGAGTAAAATTTCAAAACTAAGATTCGAACATTGTCGATCCGCTCGTGAAGAAAGAGCAAGTATCGTACGAATTTTATAACTCTGTTTCTGATTGAAGATGTTTTCAGTTTCGAGTCAAGTACACGTCAGAGATATCACAGTTTGAAATGGCAAAGATTTCGTTGTTAAGCTCGGCTATCAAAAATAGTCATCAATCACTCAAACTGACCTCATTTTGATTAAGTATAATTTGATATTATAGGATCTCTCATTCGTCATGGCTCGTTGGTCTAGGGGTATGATTCTCGCTTTGGGTGCGAGAGGCCCCGGGTTCGAATCCCGGACGAGCCCATATTGTTTTTCTCATACTACCTTTTGTGATTTTTAAAGCATTAAATTCGACGAAAATGGCAATAGACAAAAAGTAAATAATGTATATTTTGTTGACAGTACAACATATTTTATTACGGCTTTAAAATCGGACATTTTGAAAGTATAATATTATACAACCAAACAAGTTTTATCAAAAAGAATCTTCAACCGGGGTTTAATTGTTTTTTTAATTTTTCCAATTTTCGAATCTGTTTTTTACTGTAATCAAAATTGTGTATAAAGTGCCCGAAGTTCATGTTTGCTTTGTTTTGTTTAAGTATTTTCGACTGTCTCCATCATTTTCAAGAACCAATGAAAAACAAGGTACTACGATTAAGCTATTTATTTTTATTTAATTTTTCTTGTGTTCGAAAAAGTGTTTTCTTTTTTGGACACAGAGTGTGTAGAAACGGCCCAGTTAGCACATTGTGGCCGTGTTCGCAGTTAACATTATCAAGTGCTGGCCTTTTTCTTTTTTATTATTAAGGCTTCCATTATTTTTAATCTTTTTTTACACTTGGATGAGGTTATTATGTTTGTATTTTCTACTAGTATGTTTTGTATGGAATCTGGTAAGTTTGTGTGTCTGTTTGAATGGATTCTAATAGAGCAGTGGTCAGATAAGTTTAACGTAAGGGGTCTGGATAGGCATGTAGACGTGTGACCGCTGTAATTATTTATGAATTCGGTTTGATCAGGAACAAAGTTTCTTAAGAGGCATTTGAACTCACAGATAATGTTCGTTCGTTGTAATTTTGACTTTACTGGTGTGTTGTTAAACAGTTTTAAATTTTTGTAGTAGATAATTATTTTTTTTCGGGTCAATTTGGATAGTGTATTTCTTTATGCTATTTCTAAGTGAAATCCTTAAAATTTTTATTTCTTTATAATATTTCTAAGTGAAATCCTCTGTCGTTTTTAATGAAACATGCATAAATGAAAGATTGCTGTCTAAATACACAATATATATATTATATATATATATATTATAATTTATCATATAGACAAAAACAGTTTACTCACTATAAAGATGCAACTGTTTTTGTCTCTATGATAAAATTATAATAAATAATTATCGCTCTATTATCGGTATCGAGCCCTCTTTTGGATTAATGCTGTGAGCGCTAGAATTTATATTACCTTCGTTCTCATTGCATCTGATTGTTTGACTATAAAGTTGACGAGCTATACTTTCTATGGGATTAGGATGTTTTATATTATCGAAGATCATATTAATAAACCCCAAACAATGAACTCAATATATTTTTATCTCCAAATCAGGACGTAGGAGATCATACTCTCCACAACTTTCGACTTTTGTTTTTGTAATTAATATAACATTCTGTTGTAATTATTTTTCAATCCATTAATTATGTTATCTTTTGGTTCCTCTTGCTTCACTTGCTTTCGATATGTCCTGTGAGTTTTTAATTTTCTAGGCTCCCTTTCCTTATTATTTATCCCAGAAATTTCAAGTATCTTTCTGACAGTAAGCGTATGTTTACTTGCAGTTACAGGTTTCCAAATTCCGATTACCCGTCTCTCTAATTCTCTCTACTCTGTAACAAGAGGTGCCCGTACCGTAGCGTTTAGTGCCAAGTTCCGATTCCTACTGAGGGCGTTGCGTCCAGTTTTCCTTGTGAAAAACAGGAATACATTTCTTCTTCAGCAAGCTATGCCATCTTCTATGAGAACAATGCCAGACCTCACTTGTCCATTTCTACGAATATTTCCAAAAATTACCGTGAAAACATTTATGTACAAAAATCAACTGACATCTTTATATAAAAAAAAACTTTGCTGTATAAAATGACAAATTGTAGTTTAAAATTTTAAAAAATCTTATTAGTTGTTTTTTCTATGAATTGTGATTCTAACTGTTTACACTCGCTGAGTTCAGTTATGTGCCATGCACGATACACGCTTAGACGATCATGTATCTTTCGATACGTGACTGACGAGGCAGATATTTTTCCTGCAGCTGTTACCATTTCTTTCTGCGGTAGACCAGTTATCCTCCAAGGCTATAGAACTCGGTCTATCCTGCTATTTAATCATAGCATGGGGGAGAAAAATAGGATTTATACATTTCCCAAGGGTATTAGCACGTAAGTGAATGCAATGGATGTGATTGGTATTCGATCTCGCCTCTCCGATTCCTCAATCCGAGCCGCTATCCATTACTCTACCGTGTCTCCATAAATAGTGCATAGTTGCAACATAAAAAAGCAGTCATTTTACTATTACAAAGAAAGATAGAAAACAAGAGTAATTCTAATTTATTATATAATAATTTCATCTTTATAGATCAGTCAGTTCTGTACACGATTAGGCGATCATGTATCTTTCGATACATGACTGATGAGGCAGATTTTTCCCACAGAAGGTTGCCATTTCTATAGGAAAGCTATAGAACCTGGTCTGTCTTGTTATTTACCCATAGCTGGGGGGGGGAAGAAGAGGAATCATATATTCCCCAAGGGGATTATGGGTTGGCAGTTATTTAGTAATTTATTTATTTCTATCGCTACAAACTAATCGGCAAGCAGTAGAGTGATAAACAGTAAAAACAACGTTTGATTTTATAGCTTCATTATTTTAAGCTAGTGTATCCGTACCGTCAAAATTGACGGCAAGGAGTGTATTATATGTTATATTGTAAGTCATTTTCGTTTAATCCAAGTACAATTTTGTAATTTAAAATTTTCTTAACATTAATAATAAGTGTCTGTCAGTCAGTTATATGCCATGCTTGATACACGCTTAGGCAATCATGTATCTTTTGATACATGACTGACGAGGCGGATTTTTTAGGTTGCTATTTCTTTCTGCAGTAGTCCACTTGCCATCCAAGGCTATAGAAAGCGGCTTGTCCTGCTATTTACACATATCTTGGGGTAGGGGATAAGACGAGGATTCATACATTTCCCAGGGGCATTAGCACGTAAGTGAATGTAATGGATTCGAATGGAATTCGAACTCGCCTCGCCGATACTCATTTTCGCCAATGAAAAAGATTTGTTCATCAAATGAAACTTACCAAGAATAGACTATGAAGAAAAGGTTTTGTATGAAATTTGATGGTCCAAATTTTTTATATATTAAAAATCCGAAAGCCCAAATTCTAAACAAAAACAAAATAAAAATAAAGAAAACATTCTCTCATGCCTGTTAAATAAATCATTTGTATTTACAAACATATGTACATGAATTCGAAAGAGTCAAAAAGGAATAAAAATCGTTTTTAGTTGAGTTAGTCTTTGAGTAGTTGGTCCACCGAAAAAGCTATAGTTTAGAAAAGAATTTGATCGTCAGTGAAGATTCCCTGACCATCCAATCAGTTGTTGGAGATGATTCGTTTGAAGTCGACGGCATATGTTTCTTTCAGTACGCGCTGGGGATGGAGTAATTAAAAAGCTATTTAACCACAACTTAGAGGCAGTCGAATCTCTGCTCCTGAAAGTCGAAATCTGTGGGGTTTTATAAGAATTCTTTTCCAAAAGTTGACTCGAGAAAAATAGGGTTTCAGTTTTCTCTGATTGATCAAATATTTTACATGGTGATGTTAATTTCGAACCGATAGACACTTTGATTTAAACAGTGAATTCTGTATTGTGGAATCTTTTTGGCATGTTTGTAATATTGTCTGTTATTGGGTAGAAAATATTGTTTTTGTTTTTGTTTTTTTTGTACGTATGTATGTCGGTATGTAATTATGTTGGAAATAGGGTTTTATTTTCTCTATCTTCAAATTTACAAATTAAAATGTGGAAACACTTGTAGTAAGTGAATGTAACGAACCAGCCTGGAATTCGAACACCGATCCTCTAATTAATACACCACCTGCACATCCTACACAAATGCACAGAATTATTGTTTATCCATGCCAAGGATGGCCTATTCAGAAATACGTTTCGAAATTCATAAATTAAAACTAGAAAGTGCATGCGAAAAATATGGAAAAAGTAAAATACATTTTCTTCCTAAATACAACAGCCCTGAGAAATACGGTTAATCATAAAAATAAAGACTAAAAAAAATGTAAAATACTAAGCCCGCATGGGGACTCGAACCCCAGACCCTCAGATGACTGTTACTTTCTTAAAAGTCTGATGCTCTACCGACTGAGCTATGCGGGCAGTTGGTGTCTTTCTCTCTGAAAGCCTATACATATCTAATCTATTCGTGCTTAAAATAATAATTATTGAATCGCAGTAATAAAAAAAACAAAAAAAGACCATGCGTTTTTTTTCCACTTTTATTTCTTGTATCTTTTCTACACGATCGTAACTTTCCATTGTCAGGAAAAAGTTCGCGTTAAGTGAAATTAATCATTCGTTATATATCAAGTCAATCGATACAACTTGTCGAGGAAGAATTTTTGTATTTCGAGTAAAAAATAATCATAACTACAATAATTATTTAAAAAAAAACCTTTTCAGTTTATTAATGTTAGGTTTGGAGAGGACTTAGTCTCAAAACTACATATTGTTTCCAGAAAATATATTATTTTATCGTGACCAGAAAAGACCCGTTTAAATAAACTAAATAAACAAACAGTAACAACAACAACTTTGACTAGAGTCGGTGCAAGTGTTTCATACCCCCCACCGAATCTATGATACGCCCCCCACCCGCCAATTTATTACATCTCAGTATATGTACAATAATGGATCATATGCAGTAAATGATCAATTTAATTGTTAATTGAAAAGCAAATTAATTAAAAAATGGGACATGTCATCATGCAGGCAGGTCATTCCATCTTAATTTTCTTAAATAAATCAACAATGATTTGTTACGTCTGGTTTTAATGTCAACTTGAGATTTTTCAATTTTCTTGTTATAAAGTTGAATAATTTAACACATTCTACATTATGAATAAAAAAAACAGTGAATTTTATGCAGTGTTTTTTTAGAGACTTAGCAAAAGCGAAACAGATTTACGGATTTGGAGAAAAGACCACCGAATGACGTAAAAATCTGCTAAATTTTCTCATCTTTTAATAATAATTGTACTTACTAACTAAGCCTTAGTTTATTATAACGTAAGTAGAAAATTTGCTTTTGCAAATGTTGTTAAGATAGCGAGGGTCACAAAACACTACCCGGGGCCCCCAATCGGGTTTGCATCCCACCCGGGGATTCGGAGGTAGTACGCGCCGGCCCTGGTGTTAGACATCAATTTGTCGTGGGATGAGTTACGATTTGCTGCTAATTAAGATGAAGACCTTAAAAATAAATTAATTCAATACATTCAAAATTCAATGAATTTCAATATTGCTACATGTTTTATTTGTAATGAAATGTGCTGACCAACTAAAATGTCTCTCCAAAGACAATGACTGTCGTGTTCTCACTACTAACAGCCGGAGCATAAAAAAGGGTGATACGTCATTCATTTTATAGCCCTGAAATATGACCCACTAACAGGCGTCTTGGCAGACAATGTTCGAGTCAACCCAACAATTCATTTACTGTGGCACAGCTGGGGGTGCGGTCCGCCCTGGGGGCACTTTTGGTTAGCGGTGAGTTTTCAGAAAAGAAAAAAACAATAGGATAATTTCAATAATTGTTGCAAATAAAGCAGCGATAAGGAAGAAGATAGGGTTCAAATGAAGCCAATTTGTCTTTGATACGGCTGGCTCAAAGCCAGCCAGCCGGCATTAAAAAAATGTCTCCAAAACTCGCTGTCAGATGATGGTGATAAACCCCACTTACAAGACGAGAACAAAAGGTGTGAAAAAAAAGTTGAACATTTTTAAAGGGCTTGATGTTGGGTTGAATTAAGTGAATTTAGTGAATCCACAGTTTTTCCACACCTATGTGAAAAGTCGAGACTTTGGCGTCAGTTCTTTGATTTTGATTTTTCATGTCTGTGAACTGTTAGTGAAAAGAATTAAATAAGTGAACCAATTGTTTGTTTTTTATCTTATCATTTTCCCGATTTAGAAAAAAAGAAGTAATCTCTTCGTGTTATTTTACATACACCAAGTTTATTTTTTTTAAATAAATAAACAATTTTACTTTTATTTCATAATCTATCAATGAGGGTTACAAATATGACGTTAACAGAAACACGGCCAAAAAGCCTAGCATCATATGGACATTAAAGTCTGAGAGATGGATGAAAATATTAAAAATCGACGGGTGTACGAATAATTTCGTAGTTGACTGTATATACTCGACTCTCCCGTCAAATTCGACGTATGAGGGTCAAGCAGATCAGTTCCTAGGAAACAGACAGACCGACACCAGCACATGAGATTTGATTATAGTGGTGACGGTTTTGTGCAGGACCATCCACACTTTTTGAAGGGCCGAATACAGAGACCTGGTGCACTAAGTGCCACAAGGTCCCCAAACGACCCTCCGCAGAGTTGTCCTTCTCCTAGACCAGTTGCCATCCAAGGCTATAGAACACAGTCTGTCCTGCTATTTACCTATAGCCGGAGGGAGAAGAAGAGGATTCACACCTTTCTCAAGGGTATTAGCACGTAAGTGGATGTAATGGATTCGACTGGAATTCGAACTCGGCTCTAATGTACATATATATGTGTGTGTGTGTGTGTGTGTGTGTGTGTGTGTGTGTGTGTGTGTGTGTGTGTGTGTGTGTAACTTTAAGGGTTTAATTTGAATTGTAATATTGTATTCCTTCTAGGGAGGGGCGATGAACTTGAGGGCCGCCGCGGACGGCAAAAACGCTAGCAACGCCACTGTTATGTTGAGCGCGCGTCAGTACAGACGTAAAAGAGGCATCGGGTCGCATGCAGACATGTTTGTCAACACCAGTTGCATCCGGGTTTTTCCGTTAGCAGCGGGACAGTTTGGTATGTCTAGCTAGATACAGGCCTCTCTGCGACTGGTCAAGATCCGGGTCTTTGTAAGATACCTCATGCCAATAAAAACTGGGGTAAAGCCAGCAGTCGGCAAGTCGGTCACGTGGGTAGTTTTGGTCGTCAAGTGCCTATGGTTTCCGAGGCAGTGTTATTATTATTATTATTCTTTTATTTGTTTGTTTGTTTTTTTGTTACCTCTCGCCTCTTTACCCTCTCTCCCTATTATTCTCGTCGTTGTTGGGGGAACAATCGGATAGGTGTTTCCCCCCATTCTCGACATACTCTTTGCTTACATTGCAACACTTATTTATTTTTTGCTTGCTGTACAATAATTACACGGTTTCACGCAGTAGATAGTTATCAGATTCACTCCACGGTAATTGATTTCTATTTCATTTAACTTTTTTTTGTCATATGAAATAACTTTCAGTTCATATTACAAATCCAGTCCTTTTTACTTGCATTCGTTTACGGTTAAAAGAAATCTATTATCCCACACATAGATACAAACATATATATTGCTTGTGTACTCCTATATTGTGCTGTTTTAAATACTCTTAATATTTTTAAATATCTCTAATAGACATAAAGAAATATATATTTATCTATTAACCCGCCAATTATTTTGAGAAAAACGTTTCATTTTTAGACGAATTTGTTTCTTTTTTAATATAGCATCTAAGAAACTTAGGCACTTTGAAGTAACCGTGGGGCGGCTGACACCTCTACCAGACGTATGAATTGACAAGTGGACTCGTTTCAAGTTCAGAAAGGCATAAAAAGAATCAAAATCGACGTATAAGCACCTCTGTAGCTGTTTTTTTAGCGTTGTGTTTATTCGTCCGTGTCTGAAAAAGACACGTTCGGTAAAAACGTAAATACACGTCTACGCCCGAGAAGGGGTTAACAGCGATGTTTTCGTCCGGCCACAAAACCAGCGGGGACTACTACAATGCCATCATTTGTGGAATAAGTCTCCCATAAGTCTCTCACTCGACTACATATGCCTATTGATTTTCTTCACGTCTCTATCTCGACGACTACCTTGTGTTATATCCCGAACGAACTCTCAGTCTCCCACGACTTATATTACGACACCCCAGAAAAAGGAAACGATCGAACCTTCTAAATCACGGGAAATAAAACTCTTTTACTTATCTCAACTACTCCTTATCTCCATTTCTTGTTTTGCTACTTCCCCTCTCCAAGATCTCCACTGCCTTAACCGAGTAGTGAACTCACATGGCACAGTGGATAAAGGTGTTGGTTAGATCCAGTGACAGGACCCAAAGAGTGTGTGTTCAATACCCGGTTAAGACAGTGGAGAACTTGGAGAGGGGTAATTAACAGGAGGTAACTGATAACTGACATCCATTAAACGTGGCACGTGGAACTAGAACAGTCAACCCTAGTGAGCGAAATAAAGGGTTCAGTTCGACATTCTTCAAACATTTTCAAACACCTGAAGAAGGCCGGAGCGTACAACGGCCGAAATGTTGTAATTATTTAAAGTATATTTATCAAAACGTTTCGGTCTATATCAGGAATGGTAATGGTAATATTAAATGTTTCCTAATAAGGAAACATTCGATATTCATTGACCGAGCAATCAGTGCTACTATCGATTGGAATTTATAAAATCTTTCTATTGGAACAATGCTTCTTCAGACAAATAAGTTTCTCCAATAATTGTTATCGCCCGTTCCCTTATTGATGGGAGTTTCCTTCCTAACCTCTTGTTTCAGGCAATGTGGAATATCAACATCTTGATTATGCGATTATTTTCTCTTCCAGTTACATGTGTCATCCATTTTAATTGTTGATGATGTTGAAAGCCATCAAGTGATGTAGTTTCTGCTATTTTTACATTTCTTCTTTTTTGTGAATATGTAGCGTCAGTTCACAGGATTCGAAAAAAGATGGTAAATAGGGGATCGGTTCGGAACACCGGGTGTTGTAAGCGACCTTCTACAATTGGTATAACCCACAAAGGGTTGATAAGCCGTAAAAAATCAAACAATTGAAGAAGGATAATCCTCGTTAAGACCTACATGCTTTAGTTACTTGCAAGCTGCTGTATATAGCTGACAGTTATTTTTGAATGTGTTTGCCACCATGCATGAGAAAGTCTCGACCTGACTAGATTCTTTGACTTTTCTATTAGGGTTAATTGTAGCAACTTGCGGTATTGTGTGAAACTACACCTATGCCAACCTATTCTATATACAAATTTCTCTTATATCAAACTTGTTACAACTGATCTATGGTCCGAGGTATTTGAAGTGTTTAGTATTTACTAATAATCATCATAATCCTATTACCTCCCTATGGTTGGTCGGGACTCCATTGATAATCCCTTTCCACACTGTTCGATCCTGTATTGCTGTCCCCAGATCCACAATGTCCAACCCTGTGTCCCGAGCTATGGTGTCTGGGAAAGCCAATTTTCGTGAGAAAACACTTCCACTTTTAAATTTCCGCGGACTGTCTTAGAGACTCCGGATTTGGCCTCAGATTTACTAATACCAGGGTCATAAAACATTTTTTGAACTATCAGAAAAAGACACACGCGGAGTTCACAGCAACCGTTTTACTATAAAGCCAACGCTGATTTCAAAATCGAAGACAGATCCAACTCGTCCGGAATTAGTGACGACCCCCACGGCAGGTACACTTAACGAGACTTTTATTAGTAATACCAAAGGCGCTCTTATCAACAGCGATGCCATCGCCCAGTGAAGAAACCAGAGGCAGCAACAGATTAACTCTTGACTATTTCTTTTAGGTGCGGCGTCCCTTCAGGACGTAGGCGATCATGGCCCTCCACATCCTCCTGTCACTTGTAGCTCTTGTCTTTTGTTATTCAATTTTTGTTAGTCAATTGCTTCGTCCACCGCAAGGAAAGTTGGCTCCCTGTGCCGCGCCAGGAAATTTTTCTCGCCGGTGTCAATCCTTCAAATCTACAAAACAACCATTCGCCCTTGCATGGAGTTTTGCTGTCATATATGGTCTGGAGCTCCTTCTGTTAGCCTCGGAGTTCTTGATAAGATCCAGAGACGGATATGCAACGTAATTGGCCCTGATCTGGCATCTCGTCTGCAGTCGCTCTCTCTGTCTTTTTTACAAATACTTTCATGGTAATTGCTCCGATGAGCTGCTTTCGTTGGTTCCCGGGCTTCATGAATTCAAGCGTCCTACGAGGCTGGCATCCCGTTCCCACCCTTTCACTGTTGAAACTGATAAATGTAGCCGTCTCTTCAACTCCAATATCTCGCACCTCTCGCCTGTGGAACCCCCTCCCCTTTTCCTGTTTCCCTGACAACTATAATCTCCAACTATTCAAATGTAATGTCGATCATCATCTCCAGTTGCCTTGATCTTTCCACTATCCTTCTCCTCACCCTTTCCTCTATCACTCCTATCTGCTCTCACTCCAAATCCTCTGTAACCCCTTTCGTGCTAGTGGCTTCCCGCATTGCTTGGGGTGAAATGCTTAAAAAATTTTCTCCCCAAACCTTGTTCTGCCATCCATTTGCTCAAGTCCATGGAATATGCTACGCGTTGCTTTCCTTTGTCCCTCTTTCTCTCTATACGTCCTTCTGGGTATCAAGTTTTCCAAGCCCGCCTTCCTTATTACGTGTCCCAGAACTTTTAACTGCCTCTTCCTCATGTTGAGTATAAATTTCCTTGTGTATGCGTGTCTGTCTAGTGGGAATTCCATCTTCACCTTTGTGCGATCAACCCGCACAACGGGGAGTCGCAGGGTTCTAATTTATGGTTTGCCTCTTTAAGAATGGATTCAAAGAAAGATGGCGATGTAATATAATGTTTTAGGCGTGTGTTTATAGTTGGTAATAATGTGGCTATTAAGTTTTTAATGTATTTTCTTCTTAAAGAAGACAACACAGATCAGGATACTCGTCTGAATAATCCATTGTATGAAATAATGACAATCGGGAGTTCATTAAGCCAAAGAGCAAATATTGTTATGTAATAATATACAGTGTACTGAAATTGGATTCTCTTTCTCTCCATATATATATATATATATATATATATATATATATATATATATATATATATATATATATATATATATATTATAATGGACTCTCTCCCGTCGGTTTCAACGTATGAGGATCTGACAGCTTAGTTGATTTTGTGCAATAACCTTAAGTGGCATTTAAGACCTGCTAGTGATTTACAAAGGAGGCGACATATGGAGCAAGACCGCGGATTGTGAGATGAGATCACTCTTATATATATATATATATATATATATATATATATATATATATATATATATATATATATATATATGAAGAAATATAGTTTTAAGGTGTGCTATATTTATGGGATAAAGTGATCAATATCAGAGATAGAGCGTGTGTAAATATAAAAGTAAACATTGAGGTCAACACTCAGAAGCGACAGTCTGTTTCATGCTAGATGCAATCGTCAGGCCACTATATATATATATATATATATATATATATATATATATATGAATCTGAATCTCTCACTTTCTCCTTCTGTTTGATTCTATCAATCTATTTCTCTGTTTGACTCTATTTCTCTCTTCCAATCTCTCTCCCTGTATCTGTACGTCTCTCTTTCGTCTTCTCCTCTCTCTCTCTCTCTCTCTCTCTTTCGGGTTCTATCATCACCACTTTCTCTGTTTGACTCTTTCTTTCAACCTCTTCTCTATCTTTCTCTTCTCTCTGTATTTATGTTTGCCTCTCTTTCCATATCCCTTTTTCTGACTGTACCTTCAGCCCACTCTCTCTCTCTCTCTCTCTCTCTCTCTCTCTCTCTCTCTCTCTCTCTTTCTCTTCCTTTTCACCTTCTCTTTTTTCTATCTGTATGTTTCTTTCCTTCTCACTGTTTTTTTGTCTCTATCTTCATCACTTTTTTCTTTCTCTCCTCTCTATTTCTCTCTCCCTCTCCGTCTAGATTTCTCTGTCTTTTCTGAATATCTCTATGTCTCTCTTTGTCTTTGTCTCCGTCTAAGTGTTCATCTCTTTCTCTCATTTTCCTTGTCTTACTCTCCGTCTTCCTCTTCCTATCTGTATGTTTCTATTTCTCTCTCTCTCTCTCTCTCTCTCTCTCTCTCTCTCTCTATTTTCATCTAGTTGGCTGCTTGGATCTTTTTCTCCCTCCCCACCCCTCTCTCTCTCGTTGCAATTCTTGCAAATGCGCTGATCTTTAGGAAATTCATCATTGATTTTATTACTTGAATGTCAAGAAGAGAAGTTAAATTTAGAAAGCTACAGGTTTATTTTTGCGATCTTTAGCCTACTCAAAACATTTACATATTCATTGCTACGTGGTTACTGAGGCAATTCTAGTAAAAACAGACTCCTAACTTATTTTTATACCTGCATTGCCTATTACTACAAACGCTCAGTATATATAGTGTAACCCGGATATAAGAGAGTTGTCGGGACCGGAGAAGAAGTATCTTATATCCGGGTTTCTCTTATATCCGGGTTTGGTCTATTTTGTTTTATTAACACAGGCTCTAATTTGGGACCAGAGAAAATCTATCTTATATCCGGGTTTCTCTTATATCCGGGTTACACTATATATATATATATATATATATATATATATATATATATAAGAGATTCTTGTAAAAAAAACATTCCAATAAAATAAATAGCGTTTCTTTTCGAAAAAACAAAGAGAATGCATATATTCGTATCCGAGTATCCCCGTCTAGGGCGGCTAGACAATCCCTGTTGCAGACGCCTGCTCAGGCACATTTCTGTTCGTTCAACAGCCACAGTGCCCACCTGTAATTTATGCTGCAACTATGCTGAGCGGATCTTAGTTACAGTTTGTGGGAGAGAGCGTGTTGGTCAACAACCTGAACAAAGCTGAAACCCTCGGTCACGATGACGTGGAACTTTGTGCTAGTTCAACGATCGACGGCGCCCAAATAGTTCCGTCTGCCCAGTTTTAATCACGAGACTTGGATTAACCCGTAGTAAATGTTTTCAGGCACTTTCCAAACGTGTCACACGTTATTTTCAGGCTCTGTTCTTTTCACTAAAATTAGACAGCGTGATTAATATATTTTTTTTTCTTTCGTCTTTCCTCTTAACTAAAACGGAACGGTCCATTATTTATCTGAGATAATGGCAGGATGTAACGATCGTGTTAACTATCTTACGAACTAACGGAGGAAGAAGCAGGAGTATTTTAATTCTAAATTAGGTTAAAGATCTTAGTATCCAACAGCTTTTGCCAGTTCGATTGATTGATCGATTTTTTACGGCTTATCAACCTTTCGAAGGTAATTTAAATAAATATTTAATCTTTTTTATAATAATGATTCAGTGATGCAAGTCTTACTAATTAACCCATAGCGGGGGTAGAAGAGGTGAATTCATAAGTTTCTCAAAGGTATTCGCGTGTAAGTGGATATAACGAACCCAACGATGAACAATTCGGAGCCATTATCCATTACACCACCCGCACACCCAAGCTTACAGCACATGGTATTCTCCAACGGTCACCCATAGGTATTTGATCAGGCACGACGTTGCTTAATTTAGCTAATCGTACATGATGTGGGTGTAAGCACTACTAACTTTAGAGTAGATGAGTTCATTTACGTTTCTTTTTAGACTCCGAACTGATTTTAAACAATAAAATAGGAATGCCGTACACTGATAATCCCAAAAATAAAATATTAGCAATTACCAGGAATCAGTGTAAACGTTAATAACGGAATAGAGTCGTCCTGACTAAAAAGAAAGCACATAGTATATATACCCAAGCGGTCTCTCAGTTAGGTACTGACCAAAGTCGTCGTGGCTTAACTTCGGTGATCGTAAGGGAATTGGTGTCTAAACGTGATGCGGTCATAAGCCTGCCAGTTCGGGAAAAAAAAACATCCCAACTACAGATTAAATATCCTTTATCCGAAATCCCAGAACCTGAAAAACTCGAAACTCCGAAACATTTTTCCGGTGCTGAAATGTCTCGCCACAAATGAAAAATTTCAGAAAGCAACATGGCTACCCGGAGCAGGATTATTGCGTTGTAGCGTTACAAATAAAATGCTGACTTTTTTTCAGTTTTCATTACATTTAACTGTAATCAGAATCCATGTTTTGTTTTTATCCAATTTCTATACCTGTATGTGTTGCAACATTTTAATCAAAACATGACATCGTTGGTAGAGACTGATAGCTTACCGAATTTTCTTTCTCACCTTCACGGTGAGATATTCACTAACCGCCTCACGCGGTCGGATGCGGCACAAGGCCAGATTTATTGTGGGTTATCCGAGCCCTCACTGTGATGTCATCAGTGATGTACCCTCTCCTTCCAGGTTCTCACACCTGAGGTACAAGTAGTGTTTCCTGTTGCATTTATATATTTATTGCAAGCAGTGATCATGTTTTTAGTACACGTACAGAAAGTACAAAACATTATATTTACGTGAAAGCTTATTTTAACCACTTAAAAATCCGTGTGAGCATTACACGACTAGCGCCATTACCTGCATCTGTTTGGACACAAAATTTATTAATTTTTATATATAACTATTTTCAGGGTATATGTACTGTGTAACCCGGATATAAGAGAAACCCAGATAACAGAGAGATTTTCTCTGGTCCCAAATTAGACCCGGTGTTAATGTATATATAATAGACCAAACCCGGATATAAGAAAAACCCGGATATAAGATACTTCTTCTCCGGTCCCGACAACTCTCTTATATCCGGGTTACACTGTATAAGATGTGTTATGAAATGTAAAGGGATATCGTGTTTATGCTTGGGTTCCTTTCCCAAGCTGACCCATAAAGATGCTCTATACAAATTAATTAGCCTGTCTTCCAAAATCCGAAGCACTTCCGGTCCGAGAATATCGGATAAAACCTGTATTAGATTTCGGTGAGCCAAACTTTGTCATGGATTTAATTTGCCATAAAGAGTGTTAAAATTTGGTCGACTGTTAATTTTATCGAGAACTACTCACAACCACACTTTTCCGTGCATCTCAAGCGTACATGTTTGCTCACAGTCGTCCATGTTGACTGACCCGATGATGAACTGCCACTCCTCGTCTATGCTGACCGACATTGAAATGCTACGAGTTTCGCCACGCCTACCGGCAACCTCTAGCTGAACTCTCGCCAATCCATCCCACTGAACGGGGTCAATGACTTCTGTACGTAGCGGCATTAAACACATTTACTATTTATTTCAATTCAATCTTCTTATTTGACACATGCGTGACAAATCCTCAGATATTCAGCCGTAAAAAATATAGAGAAAGTTTAACATTCATAGCCGACCCTTCACCACCTAAAATAAAACGGCGTATCAAAAGGATTTTTTTCTCTTAACACCGCTATTACTGTATATTATATGGACACGTGGCTGAGTGGTTGGAACGTTCGCTTCCCGACCGGGTTTCAAATCTAGAAAGCGCCCAGATCTACAGATCATTTGGGCAGTTTTTACACGCACTATCCCCCAGAGAAATCACTTGTATGAATGCAATATATAATCTTATAAATATAAGTAAATATACTCGTCTGGAAAAACCTTAGGTGTTTTGGCTTGTAAATGAACAAGCCAAGACCCAAGGAAAAATAAGGAATAAAAAAAGAAAGAACTTTTCCTGCTAGATGCAATCGTCAGGCAACATTGCCTGACGATTGCATCTAGCATGAAACAGACTGTCGCCTCTAAGTGTTGACTTCTATGTTCACTTTTATATTTTACACACGCTCTATCTCTGATATTGAGCACTTTATCCCATAAATATAGCACACTTTAAGACTATATTTCTTCATATACAGTGTAACCCGGATATAAGAGAGTTGTCGGGGCCGGATAAGAAGTCTCTTATATCCGGGTTTGGTCTATTATATCTACATTAACACAGGCTCTAATTTGGGACCAGATAAAATCTCTCTTATATCCGGGTTTCTCTTATATCCGGGTTACACTGTATATATATATATATATATATAATTAAGTAAGGAAAATCTTTCCCTAACAGTCATTCACAATATTAAAGTATTACTATTAGTAACTTTTATTTTTATTTTCGTTTATTAATATAATATTCAGTTTATATTAAATCCCTAATTTATTTGTGAAGAAGTTAAATATTTAAATTACTATCAAATGTTAAAATCTGTGTTTATCTAAATTGCCAAGACATTTAGCTATACCACCCCCACCTTCCTTCCAAACCCTACATCCATCTCTTATTTCTTATCTCTTTACTTCCCTACTTTTTCTTCTTTTCTTTTTTCCTTCTTTTTTCCCAGTATCATTTCCGGTGAGTTGACCGATTAAATAGGCCAGTGTCTGATCCTTACCCCCTCTCTCTCAGTATTAAGTATTGTAATAAAAATAAAATAAAAATAAATTTTAAAACACTCCCTTCCCTCTCTAATTTCGACCATGTCTCTCACACTATCCCTCACCACCCTCTATGTCACCTTATATAAGCTTAATACTGCCCTTCAAAAGTGTAAATTTTAAATTCATTTTTTCACCCTTGAAAGTGAAGTCTGAAGATCCAGAGAAAAATAAAATCTCTGGTGAAATAAATTATAACAATGGAACCTTAAAGGGGTCTGTTTTTTCTTTAAATTAATATATATATATATATATATATATATATATATATATATATATATATATATATATATATATATATGATGAAAAATATGGAAAAGACAAAACAAAATCCGAATATGCAAGTTTACTGTTTTAATGTTGTTTTGCATATTCGGATTTTATTTTGTCTTTTCCATATTTTTCATCATACCGTCGGATCTACATCCACATATTTGCTTATATATATATATATATATATATATATATATATATATATATATATATATATATATATATATATATATATATATATATATATATATATATATATATATATATGTTTGTGTGTGTTTAAAAAAATATGCGAACCAACTACAATACAATATTTATCGTTTACCACATTATAAAGAAATAATTCTGAAAACAATTTTTTTCAGAAATTTATAAAAATGTTCATGAAAAAGGGAATAAGAAAATTTAAAGAAATCCCCTTTCTCACAGGTGAGACATCGGAAACCTCTCATTGCTCTATCGCTATTCCTATGGAAAGTGCTCAGACGAACTATATTCCATACATCCACCAATTCTAACCTTTAAGGGCAAACCCATTTGTGAAATGTAAGTTGAAATCGAACAGCTTTCTTCCCGCAAATCGTGCGTTTTCCCGATCAATACAATCTTTGTCTGTTCAAATCTAGGATGAACCGTTACCTTCCCCACATATCCGCATTAACTGTTGGATATGATTCTCGATTCGGGTGCGAGAAGTCCCGGGTTCAAATCTCGGACGAACTCGTTAATTTTTCTCTTTTCGTTTTAACTTTCATCTTCATTTAGTATCGTAAATTTAGTCCCGTTTCTCAGAGATCATAACGTGAATTTCAAGCTTTTTATCTTATATTTTTCAGCACAAAACGAAAGAAATCTTATATGCTTCTTCTCAATACCCAGAAATATTCAATTCGTAAATGATTAGAATAAGCAGTTTAGTGATTTGTTTAAAAACATGTAACGCTACATCGCTTGTTAAAATTATTAGCCAATGTGGAGATATTTCGACATTATTATCCACTGGGAATATTTCTATATTATCCATTGGAAATATTTCGGTATTATCCATTGGAAATATTTCGGTATTATCCATTGGAAATATTTCGCAAGAATGAATACTGTCGCAACACAACCAGCCACTTTCTATTTTTAGCTTTGTACAAAACAAAGATCATGCCATTTTGACATGGAGAATGGAGACATTATTTGACATCATTTTCGAGTTCTTACTTTTTAGTTCTTGTAAAAGAAATAAAAAATGATTTTACTGAATTTTTTAATTCTCCCAAAATTACTTATACAAAAATTAACTGCGGGCTCGTCCGGGATTCGAACCCGGGACCTCTCGCACCCAAAGCGAGAATCATACCCCTAGACCAACGAGCCATTCACAGAAGCCGAACGCAAAATATCATTTCATTATGGATAAAAATTAATATATATTCCGGCCTCATTTTTATCGCTAAATTAAAATTTAATTTGTTTTTGCTACGAGACAGATTTTTAAGTAACTTACACGGTAAAATATTTTAGCATTTCAAAATAAATCAGTCACACACGGAATAGAATAGAATAAAATGGAATAGGATAGAATAGAATAGAATAGTATTGGATAAGAGAAAATTGGATGGGATAAAATAGAATATGATGGAATAGAATAGAATGGAATATGGTTGAATAGAATAGAATAGAATATGATGGAATAGAATAGAAAAGAATATGATGGAATAAAATAGAATAGAATATGATAGAATAAAATAGAATCGAATATAATGGAATAGAACAGAATAAAATAGAATATGATGGAATAGAATAGAATATGACGGAATAGAATAGAAAAGAACAGAAATTGATCGAATAGAATAAAATAGAATATGATGAAATAGAATAGAATCGAATATGATAGAATAAAACAGAATAAAATATATGATGGAATAGAATAGAATAGAATATGATGGAATAGAATAGAATAGAATATGATGGAATAGAATAGAATATGATGGAATAGAATAGAATAGAATATGATGGAATAGAATAGAATATGATGTAATAGAATAGAATATGATTGAATAGAATAGATTAGAATATGATGGAATAGAATAGAATATGATGGAATAGAATAGAATAGAATGGAATAGAATAGAATATGATGGAATAGAATAGAATAAAATATGATGGAATAGAATAGAATATAATATGATGGAATAGAATAGAATATAATGGAATATAATAGAATATGATGGAATAGCATTGAATAGAATAGAATATGATGGAATAGAATAGATTAGAATATTATGGAATAGAATAGAATATGATGTAATAGAATAGACTTTGATGGAAGAGATAGAATAGAATATGATGGAATAGAGTAGAATAGAATAGGATAGAATAGAATAGATTAGAATAGAATATTATAGAATAGAATATGATGGAAGAGAATAGAATAGAATATGATCGATTAGAATAGAATAGAATATGATGGAATAGAATAGAAATGAATAGAATTGGATAGGATAGAATTGGATGAAATAGAATAAAATAGAATAAAATAGAATAAGAAAGGATATAACAAAATCAAATAGAATAGAATGGAATAGAAAAAGATAAACAGAAGAAAGACAGCGATCATTTTATATATTTGGCTCAAACAAAAACATTGACATACAAAAATGGAAAATAAGTTGGGTTGATTCAATTTAAAATTGGTTGATAAAACTTTTGTGTTCTTTTTATATGTCTGCGTTCAAATAATATGCAAATGCATGAAAAGAATGAGAGGGAGGAGTGAGAGAGAAAATGTATTTACATACATATGAGTGGATTTCGTGGAAATTTGCTGCGGCTTTGGTCGGTGGAAGAGGGAAAGACGATTGAAAACTGTTCCTTTGAAGTTGCCGATAGCTAAAAACGAAGTCCTATTGAAAGCGCGTACGCCTACCAAATTTTTCGTTGACAACCAGCAATTATATTGTCTTTAAAAGCCTCACGGCATAGTACTTTTCAACACAACAAAATGATGTGATCTAGCACTTTCGCCCCAGCCCCTCAACCTCCGGCGTCCTACTCTCTGGGTTGAAGTGTCTACTCGGTCCTAACTGAACTTAAGGGAGTGGCCGTAGGTCCCCTGAGCATCCGTAGATTATTCGACCGGTCCGCTGGTTTAATCCTGCTTCCTGCCCACGTTGTGATTTATTTGATGCAGAAAGCAGAAGTGATGCCCGTCCATTCACGGTCGACTGAAGGTGTAGACACGGCTGGAAATTTAGAATGCAGCAAAATAAATTAATATCTGCAGAAAGCCGGGCAAACAAATATTCAATGGTTGAATTGTTAATGTCTTTTATATAGCAGAAAAGAATAGTAGAGAAAAAAAACGGGTTACAGAAAAGAAAAGTATTTAAGAGAGAGAGAGAGAGAGAGAGAGAGAGTGTGTGTGTGTGTGTGTGTGTGTGTGTGTGTGTGTGTGTGTGTGTGTGTGTGTGTGTGTGTGTGTGATGAACTTGTTGTTAAATCGTCTCAGAACGATATATGACTCTTGCGATGGAGGGATAAAGATTTCTGTGCGGGGCTTAAAGTTATAGTAGCGTTCCTCCCTCCAACGCTTGCCCGCGCCAATTCTCTCTTCCCACTTCAAGAATTTTCTCCAGTCTCTCCTTTTTCAGCATAACTACGCGTTTATATAGATAAACCCGGCTGGTTATAACTGACCCTCGGCCCTACTACTTCGCACGCGATTATCACGGGGTTCTGGCTGCTTCAACCAAAATCATGTGAATTCCAAAGTTCCTTCTAGATTACTCAGCTCTATTTCAATTTTTAATCAATAAAAATTATTTCGACCATTTTCCATTGTCTTCTGATGACCCAGATTCAATGGGTACAACTTCTGCCCTAGATCAGATTTCCCCATCAGTAAACAAAATGCTCCGATTTAATTTCGCTATTCAAATCTACTCCAATTTCAATAAAAAAAAAATACGTGTGTGTGTTTCCCAGACTCTCTCTCTCTCTCCCCGTCTCTCTCTCCCTCCCTATCTCTCCCTCCCTCTCTCTCTCCCGCTCTCTCTCCCCCCTCTCTCTCACAGTGATTGATTTACTATTTTTCTTCTTTGTTATGTGCCATGTTCTACGTCCGTGAAAGAAGAAAAAAAATAATGGCATGAAATATTACCTGAATCGATCGCCCGAGCGTTGTTGTTTCCTATGCGTGCGTGGCCCACATAAGATAGTCGTTACTCATTTTTTCCGCGTGTGATAATCCAAGATCCATCATCAGATGCCTGAATACACGAGTAATATTGGCCATGCTTGTTTTTCCTATACATATTTTGGGTTGGGTTTTTTTGAAAGGCCGTGAAAAATAAAGACTGCCAGAAAAAGAATTGAGGTAAAGAAAATGGCGACATCAAAACAAGCGAAGACATGTGACGTGTGTTATTTGCCGGCGAAAAAGGAGAGTTGCGTCATGCAAAATGTTTTGCTTAACGTTCTCGATCTAAAGGTAAAGAGGTTCATGCAAATTTTGCTGTTCCATCCCAATCAATCACTGACTTCCGGATTTAAACATAAACCGGGTGCTGTGAACGACGAATCATTTATTTGTTTGTTTTATTGGGTGGGGCGTATTTTTGTAGCTCCCCAGTGGTATTGTGGTATATGTAGGATTGAATGTTGTCGGATGAGTTCTTGTGGTAATTGGATAAATTGTATTGGATGAATGGGTCGTGATTGTGATTAACCAGGACTAGGATAGATAGCAAAGACCAGCTTTTCCTCACACCCCCTTCGGCCTTGTGCCACAATTATTGTATTCTTTACAATAAATTTTTTTTTTTATTTGCTTTGTTTTCTTTTCTTTCTCTCTCTCTCTCTCTCTCTCTCTCTCTCTCTCTCTCACACACACACACACACACACACTGTTGTGTCGTGGCACAATAGTAAAAAGAAGGAAATCAAGTCGAGGTTAGTTTAAGGAACAAGTGTATTTAACATCACAGATACAAAGGTAGGAAACGGGTACTACTCAGCTAGGCAGTTGTAGTACTGTCGCTGCTTACACACCCCGGGTAGGTATTACTGGCACTATATATAGTGAGAACCGGTGTAATTCCCTTGTGTTAGAAAGGCCGGTGTAACACTCACCCTCTCTCTCTCCCTCTCTCTCTCTTTCTCTCCCCCCGTCTCTCTCCTCCTCTCCCCCCCCTCTCTCTCACCCTCTCTCTGCAGTAAGTGAAAAACTGTTTTGTGTCACATGGATTTATGACCCGAGGATTAAATACACCTGTACCTATGTTTGTACTGCAACTTAAAGTTTCATGGTTTCCCAAGTCGTCAGGCACATATGGAAAATGAGCCCCTTATTACAGTTGTTTTTTTAAATACTGGGTCTCATGGGAGGAACGCTAAATTTACCTGTCCCCCCACAACTTCTAGAATTCTTCACCTACAAGGTGGATAATTCCCGTAACAATGACGGATAAAAATTTGACGTCAAGCTTAAGACTTCAGCAATCTTGAAAAGTTGGTTCAAGGGTACAAATTATCAGTAACCGTAACGTTAGTCACTTCAAATCAGAATTGGACAGACATATTCCCGAGGATACTGCAACGATAGTATGACGCGATCAAGAATTAGGCCGAACCCATATGCGCTTCGACGGCAAACGGAGTCTCTTCGGGTCAGATATAGGCTATACGTGGCCAGAGTGAGCATCCAGGTATGAGACGGACGATGTACATTGTGAGACAAATCGACCCTACTGCATCAAAAGCCGATACCAGGTCAGTGGTCCGGGAATGTAAGGCATATCAGTCGACTGACCCAGCACCAACTTGTTGGTCACGAGGTAAGTTAGGTGTGCATAATGGATATTACCCATGACGGTGGAACAGACTATTTTACGTTAATCGACTGCGGTCCCCGCTCGATTTACGATATGGCAACCTCTGCATTCTTTTAATCATTGCACTTTAAGCATGGCAATAAAGCAAGAGTGTTAGCGAATATGAGAAAAACTACTATTAAACAGAGAAGACAATAAAACAATAAGAATTAAGAAAACAGATGATAACGGTCGGCATTGCATTTAATTTTTTTTATATCTAAACTTGCCTGGAAAGCATGGAGCCGGAAAAGAGTTCCACGGGCAAGAAGTGTGAGAAAAGAAACTGTTACGATATGAATTACGGTTACATCTAGCCAATTCAACACTGAATCTATGAGACCTTGCCGCCAATCTAGTACTGTACTTAAACTGATAAAATCTCGGTACCATAGAGGAAAGTTTCTCAGAAGAATTTCCATGGAAGTATTTATAGAAAAGACACAAGGAAGCAACAGCAAGATTTGGGAAAACATCAACAGATAGCTGGAAACCATTTTTTTAATTTTTGGCGGAGCCCATCAATAGAATTCCTAACCGACAATGATCCTGTATTTCGCAGCAAGATTTTAAAAGATATCTTCGATGGTTGTTGTTGGTGGGTCAAAATTCGTTTCCGGGTTCGGAAAATAAGGAGGATTGTCGCGAGGAAGCAATGTTCGATAACGGAGGCGGTATATTGGCACAATGTTTACGCCGAAGAATGATACATCGTCGACTATTGCACCTGCCAATATGAGTCACCATTACCAATTCACAGTGAAAGGAATCAGGACAACATTACCGCCTGATCGTGGGAAGAATAGCATCATGAACAGAGTGGGAGAACGATTGTGAGTAAAAACTCCAGACAACCGGTCTATTTCCCGATATTAAGTGGGATGGCGCGACTAGGTTAGACCACAATTATGTAATGCAATTTTTTTATTCCACGTCAACAAATCACTGACCTCCCGACTTACGTGTAAGCCGAGTGCCTCGAGTGACTAGTCAGTCGTCTTCTTCTTCTTTTTCTTCTTCTTCTTCTTCTTCTTCTTCTTCTTCTTCTTCTTCTTCTTCTTCTTCTTCTCTGCTGATGCGGTGTGTAAAGAACTGTATTGTGTCACACTGATTTGCGACTTTCGACATTCGGATCTCTTTTTCTCTTTTATTGATTTTGTCAACGAGAAAATTCGAAAAATGTAAATGATTGTTTTATTTACTAGAAATAGAACATGCTAGCAACGTATAGAAATTTGGTATATGCCTTCTCTCCGACCCTGAAAGGGAAAATTAGTGGATGTTACGTAAGAATCACTTTACTCTGAAGTTCGGTACGTCATTTGTATATCCACGAATCGGGAATGCATCTTGGTACCGCGTAGAAGACTATACTTTGTAAAAACGGGCTCCCGCCGATTTGCCTTAAAGTGTTATATGACCAAACAAACGTGCTGCATGTTTATTAGGGGAAAAGAAAGTTACCTCAACAACTACATACACTATGAAAAAAAAAAAACTTATACCAATGATAAGTGCATAAAAAAAAAAGAAAATTCGTGAAGTATAAGCAGTCAATTGCTGATATCCTCTGACGAGTGGCTGGACAAATCCATCTACGGAACTCTAGAATCGGGATCTTGAAAGTAACATCAATCAGCTAAGTGACAAACCTTTTACTTGCATTATATATATATATATATATATATATATATATATATATATATATAGAGAGAGAGAGAGAGAGAGAGAGAGATAGATAAGTCTGAATATAGACTAAATAACGAGCAACTTTATATGCGTGCAATAGCGGGCATACGCAAAATAAGCAAATAAATATTTATTTAATTTAATTTATGGTACAAACAAACAGTGCTCAATGCAGTTAGACAGAGCTATGAAGTATATATCTATTATTAAATAAACCTGTACCTATGTTTGTACTGCAACTTAAAGTTTCATGGTTTTCTCAAGTCGTCAGGCACATATGGCAAACGAGCCCCTTATTACAGTTGTTATTTTTTTTTTAATACTGGGTCTCATGGGAGGAACGCTAAATTATACGCAGATTCAAAGCTCAAAGTTAATATAAAACCAATATATTAATGGGGTGTAAATTAAAAATATAGTGTGTATGGAGGGAGATATTTCAAGCTTAAAGTTTACACACACACACACACACACACACACACACACACACACACACACATATATATATATATATATATATATATATACAGTGCAACCTGGATATAAGAGACCCGGATATAAGAGAAACCTGGATATAAGAGAGATTTTATCTGGTCCCAAATTAGAGCCTGTGTTAATGTATATATAATAGACCAAACCCTGATATAAGAGAAACCCGGATATAAGATACTTCTTCTCCGGTCCCGACAACTCTCTTATATCCGGGTTACACTGTATATATATATATATATATATATATATATATATATATATATATATATAAGTGGAGAGATATTTCCGGTCATTTTGGTCAGTCGCTTGCCCTAAGATACTGTAATATATATCTTATTACTACAAATGCTATTCTTAGTGGCTACACACGTTTAAGTTGACATAGTTTTTTTTTCTTTCTTAAACAGGGAAAATAATATCAACCAACAAAGATGGAGAAGTCGAACTAAATATGACTATACGGCCCGACAATAATCGAACCCGTATCCCTATTAGGAGAGCATTTTAAAATCTCTTAAAGATTCAATATCTGCCAGACATTTGCTTCGAAGAAAAATAGTAACTTAAAGGATTAGACTTTGTAAGAATCTTACTCTTTGCTTAAAATATAACCCCAGATGTGTATGTCGACGCTTGTCAAAAAGGTTCAAAGTTCAAACAGTTACCTGACAATCTTGCTCATACTTTACAAAATTCCCGCCAAAAGTTGAATAAAATACGGAAGTCCGAACCAAGCACAATCAAGAAACTTGTTTTATATGAAGGTGAAGGAAATGGGTTTCTGAATATTTAAACTTTATAAAACTCTTCAAAAGAAGATTTCCACGGAAGTCTTTTTAAGAATAAATAATTTTTCTTAAAAGATAAAAAAAGGTTGAATTGAGACAAGCCGTTTAATCAAATACTGAATTATATTTTTATTTGTTTAATTTTTTAAAAAAATTATTTTATTTTCCAGTTTACATAGTGTAGAAGATAAAGAAGTGATTAATCATCTGAGAGACCCCTCTTTGTTTTCCAGCACCATGGAAAGTGACTCGTTGTCCCTTCTCGAGGTAACACGTTCTCAGCTGACATGTAGTAGAAAGACTGTATTGAATCCATTGCTAGGTCAGCAGCTAAAAAAGTTGATTTACTGTGTTGTGCGAGGCAATTTTTCTCTCCAGAATCTATCTTATATATCTATAAGTCCCTGCTTAGAATATTCCTGCCACATATGGTCTGGTGCCACTGCTATTGACCTTGAACTCCTTCATAAAATCCAAAGAAGAATCAGCAATATTATCGGTCCTGATGTGGCGGCTCGGCTTCAGTCACTTTCCCACCGCCGTAAAGTTGCCTCTCTGTGTCTTTTCTATAAATATTTTCATGGTAATTGTTCGGATGTGCTCTTCGCTATGCTACCTAGACTTTTTGAATTTAAGCGCAAGACTAAACTGGCGTTGAGATCTCATCAATTTGCAGTTGAGCTGGCTAGATGTAGCCGTAAATTCTATGCTAACAATTTCTTTTCTCGCACTTCTCTCTTGTGGAACTCTCTTCCGGCTTCATGCTTTCTAACCAACTTTAATCTGCAAAAATTTAAATGCAATGTCAATCGCTATCTACTGTGCTCCTGATCAATCCTTCCTTTTCTCACTCATTATTAATGTTTCTGTTCCTAATTCTTCCACATCCTGTAGGCCCTCGTATCTTAGTGGCTTTACTGCCTTGCATGAGGTCATACCGATTAAAAAAGAAGAAAAAAGCCACATCAAACTACCATTTGTTGGAGTTTCTGGGTATCTTGGTATACTAGTGAGCCAGCCAAAATGAGCTGACTCATTTTATAGTTTACCAATAGAAGAGTTAACCAATCAGAAGGCTCAAAATATTCAACACGACGTGTATAAAGGCGGCCATGTTTTTTCCGGAATATTCACTGGCAGCCTTTGATATCGAAGACTGAAGAATTACGGAACAGCTGCTGGTGGTATTGGCGATATAGTCAGATTCAGTAGAGTGTCTGACTCGTGAGTGTTAATCTTTAACGTTGATTCATTGAACAGATTACGCACTGCGCTGGATTCTATATTCATAGACTATGGTGAACATGGTCAACACCATTGACCAAGCGTAGTGAGTCCGACTAACACCGCTAAAAGAGATAAGCAGTCAGGTTTCTCCATCAGGAGTGAGAAGGCTATGGATTTGAATTTGGAAAAGAAAAATAAACGTTTAAGCTTTTAGTGAAGCTCTTTATTCAATGCAATTTGACTTCTGTTCTTATGCGAGGTTCAACCATTTCTTCTATAGTTCAAGCGGAAGAAAATTATGGTTGCCTTCATCACACATAGCAAGGAAAAATGTTTTTTTCGCAATTTTTAAGTTATACGCTTAGCATTGGAGAAATTAGTTTTCTTCGAAAAGAGAGGCGGTAAAATCAACCAAGTGCAGTACTTATAAAAATGTTAATTACCCATTCCAATCAGAAAATAATAGCTTGCTATAAACATCACCGATTCCAACGCATTCGATAAATAAATAAATGAATAAATAAAAGCAAACAAATACATTTGTTGACTTTTTTTTATCTGTGGCTGGAATCAAAAGTTTGAATACACAAAAACATGCTAAAAATAAAAAAAAATAGCATTACAAAAAATGTACATTTTGCTGGAAAAAATTTAACTCTACACATTTTATCAAAATACTTTTTCTTTATTAACAAAGCCCTTTAAAATTATGCAAATTGTTTTTTATGCATTATTTTATTTTTTTTTAATTTTTTAATTTTTGTTATAATGATTTTTATTTTGAACGCGACCAAACGAGATGAGGTCAGGTGGGTTTTTTTCCACCACTACTCGGCATGTTTCACTGATGTCGCTTGTGTGTAATAACATAGATACTGTGTAGATACTGCCACTATACGTATCACGGTAGGTAAAAGTTTTGAGGTCATTTGTAGAATGAGGTATGTTATGTCCAAAAGTTTCCTGGCGCATATCTTCATTTTTACTGTAATTAAAAAAAAAAGTACTTTTGTTCAAACTTTCATTTTTTCATGCCATTTCCTCGGCGATTATATCATTCCACAGATTAGCATAGATTTTCTTTCTTTCTTTCTTTCTTTCAATCATTCTTTCTTTCCTTCTTTCTTTCCTTCTTTTTTATTTCCTTCCTTCTTTTTTTCTTTTCCAATCAGGTTCACCTCGCACAAAAACGAGAGAGACGGAAAAACTAAAATTTAACTTTCTTTCTTTCTTTCTTTCTTTCTTTCTTTCTTTCTTTCCTTCTTTCTTTCTTTCTTTTGTATACACATTTCCTTCCGGGTCTACTTTAACCTTTCATTCATTTTCTCTTAATAACACAGCCAGCAATACTGTGTCCCTGTCTCTTTCTCTCTCTCTCTCTCTCTCTCTCTCTCTCTCTCTCTCTCTCTCTCTCTCTCTCTCTCTATCTATCTATCTATCTATCTATCTATATATATATATATATATATATATATATATATATAAAAGTGAACATAGAAGTCAACACTTAGAGGTGACAGTCTGTTTCATGCTAGATGCAATCGTCAGGCCTGACGATTGCGTCTAGCATAAAACAGCCTGTCGCCTCTAAGTGTTGACTTCTATGTTCACTTTTATATTTACACACGCTCTATCTTTGATATTGAGCACTTTATCCCATAAATATAGCACATCTTAAGACTATATTTCTTCATATATATATATATATATATATATATATATATATATATATATATATATATATATATATATATATGTACCTCTGTTCAGGGCCGGTACAAGGGTCTCGTGGTCTCCCATCAAATCTATGATATGAGGCCCACCGATTTTATGACACCCCCTCATTCTACTACATCTTAATTTTCAGAAGGTAGTATTCATATAAAATACAAATTTTATTGTAACCTAATTATGTACAACAATGGCTCATATGCAATATAGTTGAACAATTCAACTGACCAGAGATCTAACGTCAGAAATGACTGTATGACATTTTTCATTGACCATTTTATAGGGTCTGCAGATCGATCGTAAAGCGAGCAAGAGAAAAAGAAAACGGGATAAAAAAAAATCTAAAGTCAAAAAATTTTACGCCCACAAGCTCGTAGAAATTCTATGTAACAGGAAATACATTTTATTTTATTCACAAATTTTGACCTTCGAAAATTTAAATGCAATGTCAAACCTTATTTACTGTCGTCTTGATTCCTCTTTTTATTCTTCTCGCTCCTCAATAATGCTTTTCTTTTTCTTATTCTTTCACACTCAGTAACCCCCTTGCGTCTTAGTGGCTTTATTGCCTTCCGTGGGGGTGAAATGATTTTTTTTTAAAAGTAGAAAAATATAGTAGAAAATATAAATCATGACCACACTGCTTCTGGTGTCTGTCATCTTGTCAAGTTGAACTTTCACACCCTGGTTCAGGTGTAAGTCTTCTCTCTTTTCAATCTGAACCTCCAGGCGCATTTGAAAAATTTCTCAGGCCCATTTGTGGGTCTAAGGGCCTGTGTTGAGAATCACTGTGGTAGCGAGCGAGGCAATTTCGAAACAGACGACAAAAGATACATAGGTACTAAAATGAAAATATGAAATCATTTTTTTTAATGTTCTGTTTAGTAGTTACTTCCTTGTGCAAACGACGAGAGAGATAAAAGGAAATAGCGAAATTATTACACATAATTTAAATAGAAAATGTAAGGGCTCGTCCGGGATTTGAACCCGGGACCTCTCGCACCCTAAGCGAGAATCATACCCCTAGACCAACGAGCCAGTCGACACGAGGCCAGTAAAAAACATATATCACAATCACTGCCGAATTATCACATGTGGTCGAAACCAGCAGGCAATGATAAACATTTTAGTTTCTGTCTTAACTGAAACGGAAACCAGTTTATTCCAGATTCAGACAAGACGAAACTAGCTACGTTGACAAGTAGTATTGTGAATGAAGCAACAGGAGGCTCGTTGGTCTAGGGGTATGATTCTCGCTTTGGGTGCGAGAGGTCCCGGGTTCAAATCCCGGACGAGCCCGTTGTCATTTTCTTTTTTTTAAATACATATTTTAATTTTTCAGCGTTCAATTCTCTTGATGACTAAACCAAAAGAATAAAAATTCGGCCTGTTCCTGTTAAAATACTATTTTCGTTATTCATATTTTAAACTCATTTATACAGCAAAAAGAAAAAGAAGCTATTTAAATTACCATTGTTTGGTTTAGGACATAACATCTGTCAGAGAAATATGTTGCTAACATAATTCGGGCTAATAAAACACACGCACATAATGAAAACATGAGGTTTTTTTCTTTTTTCTTTTTTTATCGGGAATTCACCAACTTATAGTTTAACAAGAAAATGTCCTTATTTCTTACAAGGAAACTAGGTATGTATATACATATATATGTTTTAACAAGCGACAGTCTAAGGGCTTAAACCACGGAGCGAGAAAAATTATCGTTTGAGAAGATGGGTCAACAAATCCTTTGAAAATAAAGTTTAATGAAGATGACTGGATAAATTATATTTCGTTAGGACTTTTATTAATTAAATAATTAATTAAGCTGTACTTGATATTAAAGAAGGCACGGCTCGGATTGAGGAATCGGAGAGCCGAGTTCGAATTCCAGTCGAATCCATTACATTCACTTACGTGCTAACACCCTTGGGAAAGGTGTGAATCCTCTTCTTCTCCCTCCAACTATGGGTAAATAGCAGGGCAAACTGGGTTCTATAGCCTTTGTTGGCAACTGGTCTAGGAGAAGGACAACTCTGAATTCAAAACCTGAGGAGGGTCGTTTGGGGACCTTGTGGCACTCAGTGCACCAGGTTCCTGTATTCGCCCCTCCAAAAAGTGTGCGTGGCTGTCACGCAGCCACGACCACTTAAAAAACAATATCCTCAGCGATTGGCATTCTGTCGTATAGGGCTCATGACGGACACCCGATACTCGGACACGACTGGGAGCCGCCGACAACGACGACGCCAACGACTTGATATTAATACTTGATACTAATTACAGAAACTTAGCTAACGGCCATTTGTCAAAATCTATGAAATTCCTAAAAAAATGTCTTGGAATTTTAACAGGTATTATCAGTGTTAAAGAAATTCAGACAATTTCTTGTTTAATCTGGTTAAAGATGCATATATTTACAAAGATAACCTCACGTTAGCCAAAAAGTTACAGAAAAAAGGCATAAACAAGTTAGGATAATAAGAAGGCCTTCTTATTAAGGGTATTTATCCTGGTCTTCCCACTGAGACAGGATATGACACAAGCTCAAGTTTAACGCGAGGAACCCGAGCGCGTACACCCGAGCCATGGACAAAAATTGCACAACCCCCGCAGTCATCGGTTGCGTTGGCATCGGTATGACTACCGATCCTCCTTCTCTTTAGTGCAATGAGGGTGCAGCCACGAGCAGCTCTTCCGCGGCACAGGGCACCTCATAGCTTTATTTTCTTCAGCTGTGTCTCTGTTCACGGACAGAGCCACAACTAAGTCGCACTCTGAGATGCAACTGAGAGATGATAAACCATAGCCGGCATATACCAGGCCTTCCTACTATGTTGAAAATCATCATTCGAGATCCTGAATTCTACCTACCCCTTAGTTTCAGATAGACGAGTCGAGACAATTACACTTTTCCACCCGGGACATCCTTATTCAACCTACCACTTTTATTGAATAATTTGCCAAATGGTTACAGAAAAAAAGCATAAACAAGTTATGATAATAATAAGAAAGAAGACCAAACGTGAGTTCGTTTTTCTTTTTTTTATCGGTAATTCACCAACTTATGCTTTAACAAGAAAATGTCCTTATCTCTTACAGGGAAACTCAATATATATATACATAGGTACATGTACTAAGGTACATGAAACTGTTTTAAGGTAGATAAAAACACAACAAACCAAAGTCAGTGGTGAAGACCAAGAGGATGTATACACAGTCGTATGTATAAGACAAACGGTATGTCGAAACCAGATTAACGGAGATTGTGTCGTAAGTACGAATCGTCGTAGTTCTGGACTGTCGTAACCCGAGAACTTACTGTATTATGAAATAGATTTTCCTCCATACTTTACAGTTATAATATTCGACACTTGCGTATTAAAACGAAAAATAGTTACAGAAATTCAACAGATCATTGATTTTTAACGGCAATTTTAAAGCTGCTGTCTCCCGCAGAAAGAAACGACAACCGACAACGGGAAAATCTTCTGTCTAGTCAGTCATGAAGCAAAAGAGACATGATCACTCAAGCGTGTACGGGGCGTGGCATTTGACTGACTGATTTTCAAATCATCGAAGTGGTTCCTTTTCTTTTTTTTCTTTTTAGGTGCCATGTCCTTTCAGGACGTAGGCGATCATGGCTCTCCACTTCCCTCCCATCCCTTGCAGCTCTCAGCAAGTTCCTTTCCTCTGTCCCCCCAGACCACGTTCTGTCATCCACTTGCTTGACCACCAGATATGTCATGCGTTGTTTTCCCTTGTCTCTCTTTCACTCTATTCGACCCGTGAGTATCAGATTCTCCAGACCCTTCTTCCTCATTATGTGTTTATATTTGCATTTTATTTAATAAATGCTTCAACCTTTAAAAGAAATTATTTATTTTCCACTCTGCAACACCTTTCCCACAGCCTCTAGCTACTCTGTTGCTATAGAAAATATTCAGACGAGCTTATTTTCCTAGTTCAACCGTCTCTAGACCCCACAGTTAAGTCCCACCATGTCGCGTACACTGAGACGAAACGCCTTCATTGCCTTCGTGGGCCATTGGTGAGAAATAATATTCACCCGAACAGCTTCTGCTCAAGAACCGTTTCTTTGTGATAGCGAAAACCAAGAGGATACTTTCCCGAACACAAAAATCTTGTTCAAGTCTGGAGAGATACGAAAGAAATAGCGAAATTATCACACGTGAATGTCGAACAGTTAATAGTCACAAATATGGGTATATTTAAATAGAAAATGTATGGGCTCGTCCGGGATTTGAACCCGGGACCTCTCGCACCCTAAGCGAGAATCATACCCCTAGACCAACGAGCCAATTTACTGTTGTACGCTTATCGGCTGACACCATTTATCTTGTTCAAATCATCAGGCAGTAATTTTCAGTTTATTGTTCGCGATCAGTAGCACCAAGCAATGGACACCTCGACTGCTGAATTCCACCCTCCCTTGGTGTTCCATTCTTTCGGCCTTGAGCCACATCTAGGCTACGTTGAGAAAATCATTTAGGACACTTCGAAGTCTGGAGAGATACAAAAGAAATAGCGAAATTATCACACGTGAATGTCGAACAGTTAATAGTCACAAATATGGGTAGATTTAAATAGAAACTATAAGGGCTCGTCCGGGATTTGAACCCGGGACATCTCGCACCCTAAGAGAGAATCATACCCCTAGACCAAAGAGAAGCTTGGCGGGACATGAGCAAAAACTTATATATCATAATCACAACCGAATGATCACATGTGGTCGAAAACAGCAGACAATGATAAGACTTGTTTCTGTCTTATATTGAACAGAAAGTGAAACCAGTTTCGGCCAGATTCAGACAATACGGAACTAGCTACGTTTACAAGTAGTATTATGCAGGGCGCAACAGTGTGCTCGTTGGTCTAGGGGTATGATTCTCGCTTTGGATGCGAGAGGTCTCGTGTTCAAATCTCGTATAATCCCGTTTCCTTTTTTTAAATACATTTTAATTTTTCAACGTTCAATTTTCTTAATAGCGATAGCAAGTGAATGAAAATTTCCAACTAAAATAATATTTTCGTCATTCATATTTTTAAACTGAATTATACAGCAACACAGCCATCCAATTACGATTGTTTTAATTAATTGATTCTTTTTCTAAAATATATTTAGAAATTTTTTGAGAAATAATAATAATTTAGCGATACAAATCTTCCTAATTAATCGATAACTAGAGGGTGGAGAAGAAGTGGGTTCATGCCTTTACTAAAGGAATATGCGCGTCAGTGAATATTACGAACCCAGTGGGAATTGGAACTTTTTTAAAAACTTATTTTTGCTGCTACGTTCACATGACAGAGAAAACTGGTATATGTTTGCGCTAAATTTTACAATCTTATCATGTCTGTCCTGGTATTTTAAAATCTAAGACAGACAGGCTTGTCCGGAATTTGAACCCTGGTCCACTTGCATCTAAAATGAATCTCATACCACTTGACCAACGAACAAAAAATACGCTTTTATGAAAACAAAAAAAAATCATGAGATTGAATAAATAAATAAATAATATGATGAGCTTTTCGTCTTTCTGGGATTACATTTCAACTAAAATCGATTTATTGCTCAACTCAGATCAGGCATAACTATTAAAACGAACAGCCAGGTACTATATGTGGCTGGTGGGATCAGGTGTAATATTTCTTGTTGTTTTCATGCGTGCCATTAAGCGTTCACCTTTTGGGAGAACATTATCAACTTTCGATTTAATCATGCTTCTTATTTTAATTTTTCCTACGTTCGAAAAGAAGCAAAAATCTACAAGGAACACCCTCCACGAAAAACAAGAAAAGATTTGCCTACCCAGTGTCCAAGACCAACGTGAAACTTCCGAGAAGTCATTATCTCTAAAACAACGATGTATATGACAAAAGCAGTGCAATGCTATCACCTGCATCAATTCAGCACGCAATTACAGTGAGATATATATATATATATATATATATATATATATATATATATATATATATATATATATATATATATATATATATATATATATATATAATATGGATAAAACAACTGAAAAGTTGCAAATTAAAAGAAAAAAATTGGCTGTTTTTTTTGTGAAAGTATTTATTTATATGTTTTTATATATTTGATATTTCAGACCACCTCGGTCCTTCCTCAGAAATTAATTGAATAACTGTATTTGGGAGTTTGTTTACAAGTAGCGTCCGTCGCGAGACGCGGACGTCACGTGATGTGGAATACAACTATGTTTGAATTTATTAACGTAAATCTAACGATAGTATTTTAGATGTTGTTTAAAAAGATTTTTTAACTATATCTAAAAAAATTTCTTTTTTTTTTCATAGGAGGAGTTGTACAATAGACATCTCGACCAGAAATAATCATTTTCGAATTTTATTTTCATATTATTATCGATTAAGCACACAAGATCACGTATATATATATATATATATATATATATATATATAGTTTACGAAAAACTAGGTAATCCGTATGGGTAGACCTAAGGAGGATAAAATCCAGAGAGCTCAATGTAAATCAGAGGTAATAATTTAAATAAAAACAGACCACTTTAAGGATATATATATATATATATATATATATATATATATATATATATATATATATATATATAATTATTAAATTTGATAAAATTGAATAAGTTGTCCAGATTGCTATCTAAATTTATTGTAAATTGATCTCCCCTACAGAAGCCAAAACTAAATATGCTCATATCCCATGATTTTTAAATTGTAAAAAAAATAAAAAATAAAATTTCGTAATCTAGAATTTTTCATTTATTACTATTGAGTAAGCCCTGCAGATTACAAATATATAAAAAAATGTATTTTTTATATATTAAGAATAGTCGTACACTTATATTTTTTATTATTTGCATTTTTATTATTTTTATTTTTGCTTCCATAGGGAGATCAATTTACAATGAAATACTCATCGCAAACTGGATTTCCCTATTAACTTTTATAAAAAATATTTTATTATTTTTATTTTATTTTTTTATATTTATGATCTGGAGTGCTTAGTAATATAAAAAAAAATAATAAAAATGGTTATTTCTGGTCGCAGTGCCAATTTTAAAACTCCACATTTTTTCAACCATTAAAACAAGGCTAAATATTTCTACGCAAGTATTGCCGGAAAAAAAAACCCCAACCAAAGCCAATTTTTAAAAGCAAACAAGTGTTGGTGTCATATTCGTTGCTTTTGCAAAGTGGTCCCACGAGTAACCTGGTGACGTAGGTAGTGACGTCACATCCGTAAATGAACGGGTTTGAATTTAGAAGAATAAAAATACGAGGTTATTTTAATTGAGAAGACATAAAACAGAAATAAACAAAAAATAATTTTATTTACCCATCAGTTTGATATTTCTTGCTGTCGAGTTGACAGGTGAATAACCGTGTAAGAAAGAATGTGACGTCACTGCACACGTGATCATATTGCTCTTGGGAAGTCGTTATTTTCCTCAACCAATGTCAATTATTCATTAGTACACACACACACACACACACACACAAGCACACACACACACACACAAGCGCACACACACACACACAAGCACACACACACACACACAAGCACACACACACACATCGTCGTTTGCGGTACTCATTGCCGAGTATTGGGGTACTCATCGACATTTGCTTCTATGTGAATTGGGTCTTATGATGGATTTGAAGAGACGTCTGCAGTCACTGCATTGTAACTTAGGAGGGTTCAAGGGATGGAGAGATCTGACTTTTCTTTGGGCTCTCTTCCTTTCTTCAATTTGCCTTTGCCTGGGGTTTTCGAAGGATTTTTGCTTTGTTTTTTTGTGGACTGTTCTTCTCCAATTGATTCTTTAGACGTGAGAAGAAAAAAAAGTCTTCGAGCATGAAAGCCTTGGCTGCGAATAGTTTGAAGTGGTCCATAGGTTGGCCCTCCATGGATCACATACTTCAGCAGACACCATCCGCTGCGTCAAACCATATATGGTTCCAACAGTTAAGCCTGGTGTTATGGGGTCGGGTCTATTATGGTGTAGGGATGTTTAGGGAGAATCAGAGAGTTGGAGGTAATCAAGAATAACATATCATTTGATTTTGCAAATATATGCTATAGTATCTGGTTTAGGCATAACTGGAAAATTTCACCTTTTAAGAAGACAACACTCGTCTAAATTATGTCAAAATAATCTGGAGTAAAAAAACAAACAAACAAAATTTTGGAAATTATGAGTTGGAGGATGCAATTTCCGAAATCTTTCTTCCGCTGAATTAGTATGGGATGATCGGAGATTTCGAGGAAAATATCCAAAGAGTGAGCGTGAGCTTTTAAGTACTTGAAAAATGCTTGGGAAGGTCTCTTTATGAAAAATCTTTCAAAAATAAAATATGATTCTCTGAAACTTTATTTGAAGAAGAGTAACTGATTTAAAGTTGAAACAAATATTACTTTATGTTTAAAATATCGCAGAAATGCATTTTTAACACGGTCGTAAGTATTTTTTTTAAGGTGTTGCCAACTTTCTCGCTAGACTTATGTTTGGGAATTTTTTTCTAAGGTTGACCAAACTGTAACAACTACTTGACGAATATAACGTGAACGTCTTTTTGATATAATTTTTTAACTACCCAGTAATCTTTAAAAAAAATTTTAAAAATAGTCTACGCAATCTAATATTTTATTGAATATTAGATACTTTGCCTTTACAGTCTAACTTACGAAGACGCTTGTTGAGGAATTGTTTGAAAATTACCAATACATTTTAAATTTATTTAAGTTAACTCTCTTATTTTCTGGTAATTTTCTTGGACATCCATATTTACAAAAATCGACTCGTTTATACACATATAAAATAAATTAAAAATTATTTTTAAAATATTGGAGGTAGTGTGTTTTTTCCATTTATAGATTAGTGAATACAGTTTAATTTCTTAACAATATCATTTGACCGCTACAAATTAATACACATTTTTAAAAGATTTCAAACTTTGTAAATTATTCTAATTAAAAAATTTTAGAAATGAAAACAATTATAATAAAAACTCATTATTCACCGAAAAAATGTTTTTCTCAAGACAATAGTCTCCACATAGTTTTTCTTAAGACTATAGTGTCCATACAGTTTTTTCTCAAGACAATAGTGTCTATATAGTTTTTCTCAAGACAATAGTGTTCACATAGTTTTCCTTAAGACAATAGTGTCCATAATATATATATATTTTATATATAAAAGCAATTAAAAGTTCTTCTAATTAAATAATATCTTCGTTTTATTTCATTTTATTTTATGATTCAGAGCGGATTTTCTGTTATTGGGGGATCCTGCTGGATCAAAAATTTTCAGGATTTAAGTTCTCCACGGAGTTCAGCGTATAACTAGTACAAACATTAAACGCTACAAAAAAGAATTTCGCGAAATTTCATGAAATTAAATAATTGGGATGAAAAGAGATGTAAAAAAATTTTTTACAAAGACTTTTTAAAAAAAGAAACATTTCACAAATAATTTTAACCATTAGTGAATAAATCCTGAATGTTTCATTAAAATCGGACAATTACTTCTTTTTTTTTTGCAAGAATTTGCAATGAATGTGTTTTGCATCGCAAAAAGACGCTAAAATTTTGCATCCTAATTTGAGTTTAACCGATGACGCAAGTAAAACAAAAATGTTTAATCAAAATGTAACAAAAAGAAACATAACAATTCAACAATAACATTTTTAAATGAGTAATGATTATCGATTCTCATTTCTATAATCTGAAAATAAAATATTTTTATTTAGAAAAAAAGTAAAGAGCAATTTTTATTAACAAATAACTTACCTACAAAAACGCCTGATAATTACGCACCAACTCAATAGTGAAGGTTACAAGGGATAGGATGTTGTGGAGAGCCCTGATCGCATGTGAACTGAAGGGGAACGGAACATAGAAGAAGAACATCGCACGAACTGCCTAATTAAAAAAAATGTTTGAAACTTTAAGAAGTCTTATCAGAAATAAAAGAGACGAGGGAAACGCATATCCGGTTGGTTTATAGTTATGAATTTCATTTTCGATGCATGATGCCACAGGTTCGAATCCAGAGTTATGTTACATTTTCTTTTTTATATGCCAATTTTGTTGATAAGGAAAACAAAATAAAGAAAAAGTTAGGCTGTCTCAATTAAAACAAATTAAAAATATTAATAAGCCTTAAAGGGACATCCTGATCAGAGAGGAGAATCTGACTCGGATCCCCCGGTATAGGCTTTGTAACCGTGCGCTATCTTATCAACATTTAAGTTTTCTATTTACATTTATATACGTTACAAATTAAACAAAACACAACTGACTATTAATTTTAGGATGAAAATATTTCGCGGATTTTGACGTCATTCTTGGGTCTTTTTTTCTTTTTCTCGTCCAAATATGTGAATTTGTTTTGCTCATACAAAGTCTCGGAAATTTTTAGGTCAAGGGAGAACAAAATATACTCATTGTGTTACTGGCCCTAAGAACCTGCTGATATTTTATTATTTTTAATGGACTGTGATTGGACGGTTCAAAGGTGAACCGCGCCCCTTTGAAAGGGAAGGGAGAACTGTGACTGGAACTCAGCAGCAGTTGGAAACGAGACAGCTTAGAGAGAATAGTTTCGTTTTCTCTCTCCCTGCTGAAAAGGCAGGCAGTGTTTTCCCATAAGTGAAGGATGCATGGGTAACAAAGTTGCTGAGGGCAAGTTTCCCCTTCAGAGAAAGTTTTGAGAAGTCCTCTTCAAGAAGCCGCAGAAAAGAAAGTTTGAAAAAAAGTCCATAAGTGGAGTTTTGATCTAAAGCCGTTTAAGAAGAAGAAGAAGAAGAAGAAGAAGAAGAAGAAGAAGAAGAAGAAGAAGAAGGAGCAAACACGTGCGTTTTCAAAAAGTATTTTACCACCTGTTTAAGTAAATTTTCACCTTCTAGCGGCCGTAAAAGAACGGCGTAATTTCCAGGCGGACGGGAGGAAAATAAGTGAAGAAAGAAGGGAGTTTGGTCACCAGGAAGAGAATCTTGTCTACACAAGAAAGAAAAGAAAAAAGATAAAAACTTTTGAACCTTGAAAGGACTGAAAGTGTACTGAAGAGCTCAGGCTCTTCCCTCTTTTTTTTTTTTATTTTTATCATTGACACAGGTGGACGCAATTCTTTTTTCTGCTTTTTTGGTGCATTGTAATTTTTAAGTTTGTTTTCTGCTATGCTTTTTTACATTGTGTTACTCAGAGAATAGGTTATCTTATTCTCAGCAAAAAGGACGAATTTTTTCAAGGAACCCTTATTTAGCTGGTTAGAAATAAATATTTTTTCTTTGTAATTGAATCTGATTTGCATTTTTTTTTCTTTCTTTTTCGTTATTAATTCGGGCAATAGTGAACATATTGTTGCAACAGGTTTTATTTTCCGAAAGAAAAGAAAATTTCCGAAAAACGCGTTAAAATTATTCAATTTTCTAACCAGGGAAGTTGACGTTAAAAATTGCCGTAGAACATTGTTGATTTTATTGAAGATGCAACCATCTGTCAAGACATTTGTATTTTGATATATTGTTTTTATTTTCCATTTTTCTAGTTAACCACCACAGGGATCCATCCCTGCATCCCATTAGAATGTCTGAAGCCCAACTTCTCGAGAGCTCCTCTCTGCGGCTGCTCGGTCTCACGCTGTCACGAGTCAATTGCTTCATCCACCGCAAGGAAAGTTGGCTCCCTGTGCCGAGCCAGGAAATTTTTCTCCCCGGAATCGATCCTCCAAATCTATAAATCGACCATTCGCCCTTGCATGGATTATTGCTGCCATATATGGTCTGGAGCCCCTGCTGTTTGCCTCAGGGTTCTTGATAAGATCCAGAGACGGATATGCAATGTAATTGGTTCTGATCTGTCATCTCGTCTGCAGTCGCTCTCTCACAGACGCGCCGTTGCCTCGCTCTGTCTTTTTTACAAATACTTTCACGGTAATTGCTCCGATGAGCTGCTTTCGCTGGTTCCCAGGCCTCATGAATTTAAGCGTCCTACGAGGCTGGCATCCCGTTCCCACCCCTTCACCGTTGAAACTGTTAGATGTAGACGTCTCTTCTATTCCAATAGCTTCATGACTCGCACATCTCGCCTGTTGAACTCTCTTCCTTATTCCTGTTTCCCTGACAAATATAATCTCCAACTATTTAAGTGTAATGTCAATCGACATCTCCAGTTGCCTTGATCTATCCACTTCCCTTCTCCACATCCTTTCCCCTTTCATTCCTATCTGCTCTCGCTCCAAATCTTCTGTAACCCCCTTGCCCTGATCGATCCACTATCTTTCTCCACATCTCCTTTACCACTCCTATCTGCTCTTCCTCCAAACCTTCTGTAACCCCTTGCGTGCTAGTGGCTTCCAGCCTGGCTTGGGGTGAAAAGCTTAAAAATTTTTTAAAAGTGCTGTTAGACAACGTGCTCCGAAAGTCTTGACACCCCCTACCAAGAAGTAATGAGAATAGAAGAACAAGTAAATAGAGTAATACAAAGCACATGGACTGGATTCAGTTTATTCACTTTCATTGACGCTGTCACCCATCGAGAAGGTCTGTTTAAAGATCATAATTTTCGTGGCACAAAATGACGCGGCGCCATGTCTTGTGTAATATTTTTCAAAGCTGTTTTATTGATTGTTACAGAAACTCTCCGAATGGCGCCCTTCAACAGATGGATATTCTAGTATCGTTCATCTGAAACTGTCTCCTTGATAAGGAAAGCGTTGAAATAGAAAATTATATTATATAGGGGTGACAAGACTTTCGGGCCACCCGGTACATAATTAGATTAGAAGAAAAATTGTATTTTATATGAATACAACAAATTCGGGGTGGTTGTATCATACATTCGGACGTGGGTCGGGGGCGCACGAGGTCCTTGCACCGGCCTTGCTTAAAGGAATTAACTAATAATCAAAAATGAAATAAATTCCTTCTGTTTAATACTTGTTAATATCATTAAGGTTTAAATTAAAATAGGTTGATTTTAAATATATTTTACTTTTGGTCACTGCATTTCTAGGGCCAGGTTAAACAAATATTCCACCAGAGCCTATTGTCATTTTAAATATGCGTATACGTATTTTTTTTTTTTATCGTAAGCTGTACTGAAGAAATGTCAAGAAATATTTCTTTTTTTGCGATCTTTAAATAACAATAAATATATAATCTACGGGGTGGTCCGAAAGTTTTGTCACCGCTACATAATATAATTTTCTATTTCAGATGGCTGACACTCGTACAGTTTGGAAGAGAGGTAGCGGTGACAAGACTTTCGGACCACCCTGTACTTTCGTACTTGTAAAATCACCAATTTAAGGAATAAACACTAGGAAGACATTTTCAAACAGCTGCTGTTCAAAACTGACAGGCTGTTGAATGTTGCTTAATTGATAATTCGCTTACTTAGGCCGACTTCGCCATTGAGACCTCTATCTTTTAATACCTTCATTATTGTACACGATTATGACTAAATAAAACGAACAAAGTGAAACACTGGTTCCTGTATAATCACTGATGTTAAGCAACGTCGAGTTTGGTCAGTACTTAGATGGGTGATCGCTTGGGAATACCAGCTGCTATAAGTTTTGATGTGTTTGGTGGTGTAATGGTTAACGGATGGGAATTGTTAATCGGAGAGCCGAGTTCCAACTTCAGTTGGGTGCATTATATTTATTTACTCGAAAATATACTTGGGAAAGATATGAATCCACCTCTTCTCCCCCAGCTATAGGTTAATTAGTAAGACTTGTGTCAGTAAAACCACTGAACCTGACGTACGCAAAACCTAAAAGAAACATTACACTTAAACCCACCTGCCACCCATGTCACTGACGGCTCGTATCGATCGTGAACATCTCGTGTCCATCGATCTCGCATACGTATGCGATGTGTCGCCCCCGTGGTCTGCGGTGAAAAGAATGGCGTTTCTTACGCTGCTGGCCGTGGCAAGAATGGTGGTGTGGGTGACGCGAATGGAGTGAATCTTATGAGACGAATATTATTCTCATCAGGATCTGATTGGATTCTTTGGGCATCAGCTCAGGATGAAGATCAGAACTGATAGAAAGCGTTTGCTTTAGGCAGATTTCAATGAAAAGTGGGTGAAAGCAGTGACCTTGGTTCGCGTAAATCGGTCCAGTCTTGATTTCCTTTTTTAGTCCTCTATAGACACAACGCGCCGAATTCATGACGGAGCCATCCTCTCGTTAAGCTAGATTATTTTGTTCATATAGTTAATGTTACTGATTGTCAGTGCCGGTCTCCTCCCGCCGTTCTCTTTTGTTATGTTCTTTGTCAAAATTTTCCAATCTAAAATATTTGATTTAATCCCCTTTTAATCTTGACTTGATCAGCCTTTCATTCTTTTTAGGTGCCATGTCCTTTCAGGACGTAGGCAATCATGGCTTTCCACCTCCCTCTATCCCTTGCAGATCTCAACGAGTTCCTTCCCTCTGCTCCCCTCCCACAGACCATGTTCTGCCATCCACCGGCTCAAGCCCGCCAGGAATGTCACGCGCTGCTTTCCCTTGTCACTCTTTCCCTCTGTTCCACTCGTGAGTATCAGATTCTCTACGGCCTCCTTCCTCATTATGTGTCCAAGAAACTTCAGTTGCCTCTTTCTGATATTAAGTATAAGCCTCCTCCTTGTTTGCAACATCATTAAGACCTCATCGTTGCTCACATCCTCAGCATCCTTCTGTAGAACCATATCTCCATCGGCTGGTGCTTCTTCTTCATCTTTGAGGAAATCGTCCAGCATTCGCTGCCGTAAGCCACCCCGTAATTTATTTTGCCCACTCCTCGCTTCTTGCGAGCGAACTTCTTGAATTTGCTTATTGGCAGAATACAGTAGGACGGGTCTTCTTGATTTTGCTTATTGGCAGAATACAGTAGGACGGGTCTTCTTGATTTTGCTTATTGGCAGAATACAGTAGGGCGGGTTTTCTAGATTTTGCTTATTGGCAGAATACAGTAGGACGGGTCTTCTTGATTTTGCTTATTGGCAGAATACAGTAGGGCGGGTTTTCTAGATTTTGCTTATTGGCAGAATACAGTAGGACGGGTCTTCTTGAATTTGCTTATTGGCAGAATACAGTAGGACGGGTCTTCTTGATTTTGCTTATTGGCAGAATACAGTAGGACGGGTCTTCTTGAATTTGCTTATTGGCAGAATACAGTAGGACGGGTCTTCTTGAATTTGCTTATTGGCAGAATACAGTAGGACGGGTCTTCTTGAATTTGCTTATTGGCAGAATACAGTAGGACGGGTCTTCTTGATTTTGCTTATTGGCAGAATACAGTAGGGCGGGTTTTCTAGATTTTGCTTATTGGCAGAATACAGTAGGACGGGTCTTCTTGATTTTGCTTATTGGCAGAATACAGTAGGGCGGGTTTTCTAGATTTTGCTTATTGGCAGAATACAGTAGGACGGGTCTTCTTGAATTTGCTTATTGGCAGAATACAGTAGGACGGGTCTTCTTGATTTTGCTTATTGGCAGAATTCAGTAGGACGGGTCTTCTTGATTTTGCTTATTGGCAGAATTACAGTAGGACGGGTCTTCTTGATTTTGCTTATTGCCAGAATTACAGTAGGACGGGTCTTCTTGATTTTGCTTATTGCCAGAATTACAGTAGGACGGTTCTTCTTGATTTTGCTCTTTGGGAGAATAGAGTAGGACGGGTCTTCTTGATTTTGCTTATTGGCAGAATACAGTAGGACGGGTCTTCTTGATTTTGCTTATTGGCAGAATACAGTAGGACGGGTCTTCTTGATTTTGCTTATTGCCAGAATACAATAGGACGGGTCTTCTTGATTTTGCTTATCGGCAGAATTACAGTAGGACGGGTCTTCTTGATTTTGCTTATTGCCAGAATTACAGTAGGACGGGTCTTCTTGATTTTGCTTATTGCCAGAATACAATAGGACGGGTCTTCTTGATTTTGCTTATCGGCAGAATTACAGTAGGACGGGTCTTCTTGATTTTGCTTATTGGCAGAATTACAGTAGGACGGGTCTTCTTGATTTTTATTATTGCCAGAATACAATAGGACGGGTCTTCTTGATTTTGCTTATCGGCAGAATTACAGTAGGACGGGTCTTCTTGATTTTGCTTATTGCCAGAATTACAGTAGGACGGGTCTTCTTGATTTTGCTTATTGGCAGAATACAATAGGACGGGTCTTCTTGATTTTGCTTATTGGCAGAATTACAGTAGGACGGGTCTTCTTGATTTTGATTATTGCCAGAATACAATAGGACGGGTCTTCTTGATTTTGCTTATTGCCAGAATACAGTAGGACGGGTCTTCTTGATTTTGCTTATTGGCAGAATACAGTACAACGGGTCTTCTTGATTTTGCTTTTTGGCAGAATACATTGTATTATATTATATTGTTGAATCGGGATTTAGTCGTGTTTCTCAACTGTTATCAAAAGTTCGCAATAGACTTGACATTCTGAAAAATAGGTGATCTTCGACTGTCATTAACATCGATGGAACCAGATATAAAGAAACTCGCCGAGCAGCATCAACCACAGGAATCTCATTGAATAAATATGCCTTTCTTTTTTTTCTAATCACACACCTAAATTGGTTTATTAAAGTTTTTAACCAGTGTGCATAAATAAATGCTGCAGTGAATTCAATTGCCAGAAGCGTTCTGCTCCCCATGGCCTTGACCACGAAAGAAACCTTGTAATATTGTAATACAAGATATTGGTCAATAAAAATTATTATTAGTATTATTATTATTATTATTATTATTATTGTTATTATCGTAGAATAATTTATTTGCATTAAATTAGTTTTCATTTAAAAATAAATCTTAATTATATAATATTTCTTTGATTATTAAAACCTCAAAATTTTTATTAGTGCAAAATAGAATCTTGTTGTCTTATGTCAAATAGCTATTAAGGGGTCCAACAAGAAAAAAAAGAAGGGAAAATGTGTCCATGGGTAAAAAAAAAAAGGTTGAGAACCATTGGTCTAGTGGTCTGATTAGTGAGGTTCCGGTTTCATGTCCAGCATGAGACTCTGTTTTATATTGAAAAAAAAACGTTTATTTTAATCTGTGTTCGATGGATATCAAAATGCCAGGACAGGCTTGATGATTGCGCAACTGCTATCACCCTCTATACTTTCCCTTATTGATGTGTTAAAAAAATTTTATGGAAGGGCCACAGTAAAATTTAGGGCAAGAGAGCTTGGCGGAACCGAAACCTCTCCAGGTTGGTTTTGTATTCGGTTGTTTTTACTACACCGATTGCCACCCTTGTCTTTAGGGCTCAGTCTGTCCTTCTATTTATCTATAGTTGTGGGGAAGAGATGAATTGATAACTTTCGCAAGGGTATTAAGCACATAAGTGAATATAATGATCCCGACTCCAAGTTTCCGCAATCCCAGCCACTACCCATTACTCCGCTACGCCCCAACAACCCCAACTTTACTTGAAATTGAATAGTTATATAATTAAAAAAAAAAACAAATCCTTGAAGCACAACCTATAACAGAAAATTCTGTACATGGTTTTCATCAATTTTCACTTCTTATCCTAATTCAGTCGCACGAAATAATATGAACAAAGACATAAAAATAAGCTCTGGTATATAGATTTTCCAAGCGGAGATTAGATGTGACACAAATAGAAACGTGGGAGGCATACAGTGAGGATCGAACTCACAATCCAGACGTAACAATTCTAGCAAGACAAGGGTGCTAACCATTGCACCGTCACGAGACGCCCTCAGAGTCAATCGTATACAGTTTATAGCCATTGATATGTCCCGGGAAGGGATATATTTGTTCGAAGTAGTTAAGTGGTTTTGGCTACTCTTACCGGGTTGGGCACCTCGACGTGGTGTAATGGTTAGAAAGCTTGTCTTGCTAGATCAATTACGACTGAGTAGTGAGTTCGATCCTCACTGGGTGGCCCATACTTTCGGCCTTGTGCCACATGTAAGCCAGACTTAGAAAATCGCTACTGTAACCGGGTAGGACAATCTAGCAGGTCGCCGTAATGGACTGGTACTCGTCATAGTCGCAGGCAATAGGCGTAGGCGATGTACCTCCACATCAGTCTGTATTTATGGCTGACACCAGCCAATCATATTACTGTGAGGGGGAACCCAGGTGTATGCATATTCATTACATCAGCCATCTATAAAATTAGTTCATAACAGGGGGTCATATAGCCACAACGGGACCCTGGTAAAGTTTACTGCGACCACAAAAAAATTTGGGGATTTGGTGAGGCTACAAATTCAATGAAAGGGGCCACAGTGCTGCAAAAATGTTGCCCGCTTTATATTCGTTCTAATAAAGTGAAATTATTTAATGAAATAATTTTCAAGTGTCTTTTATGTTACAAGTGTGCATTTATGTAAAAAATTATGTGTGGAACTTTTTTTTTATTTTGCAGAACATTTTAAATTTGTGTGTACATTTATGTGCACAACTTTTTTGCCGAAATAAAAGTTTGTTTCATTTAATTGGTTTGGTTTTTAAAACAATCAGTTTTGAAGTTTATTTGTTCTGGAAATTGTAAAATAAGCTTTTGCTAAAGCAAACGAGTTACGAGGAGACCGTTAAAAACATCATCAATCAAAAGGGGGCCGTGAATATAAAAAATTTGACAACTAATGATCTTGACCAACAAGTCACATTGGCGTCAACGATTAAGAAATATTTTGAAACTGCTAATTTCGTCGAGTGGAAACCGGTTATAATTTCAATTAAATGTAAATCAGGACCAGAAATAGACTTCAGTTGTTTGCTGTCGATTTGAATGATGTAAAATCTTTCCTTTGTTTCTGTTATGAATAACGTTGTTTTTTGTTGTTTTTTTTTTTTTTTTTTTTTGTTTTTTAAAGCAGTCTCGCTAGTCCAAGGATAATGAGTCGCACTTCCGCAGCGGGTGATCAATGAATTAAATTTCAAATCTCTTTCAAAATCTTTTATATCGAAAATTTTGATCCTTGATCGGTGTCGTATCAGGCAATTATGTATCATGCGTGATACACGTTTAGGCGGTCATGTATCGAAAGATACATAACTGACGAGGCAACATTTTTTCCCGCAATAGGTTGCCATTTATTTCTGTGGTAGACCAGTTGCCATACAAGGCTATAGAACCCGGTCTGTCCTGCTATTTGCCTATAGCTGGGGTGGGGGAGAAGAAGAGGATTCATACCTTTCCCAAGGATATTAGCACGTAAGTGAATGTAATGGATTCGACTGAAATTCGAATTCGGCTCTCCGATTCCTCAATCCTAGCCGCTATCCATTCATTACTCGACCGTGCCTCTGGTGTCGTATACATTTCGAAAATGCAAAGTCAGGCTTGATAATCTTACAAACTGACTGCGCCACTTTTTTCATATTGTGGTGTACAGAAAAATCCAACAGTACCGGCCATTTCCTTAACTACCCGTTCTTTTGAACAGGAATTCATATTTATCCCTTGTTTCCTGTTAAGGACTAGATTTCTGGTTCAGTCTCTTTCATTCCCAGACACCCTCTTGCGTCTTGCTGGCATATCACCTTGCTTGGGGTGAATTGATTTAAAAATTATTGACGCTTCCAAACATATGAGCGTGTATCTGCAGACTGTGGGTTTACCGCCTTGTGGTTTTACCAGTTTCATCTTTCTTTTTAAAAATGTTTTTTTTTTTTACTTTCTTGTAAGGCTTCGGATGCAAGAGATCTCATTTTCAAATCCCGGACATGCCTGAATTTTTTTATCGAAAATCTCGATCATTTGACCGGTTTCCTATACGTACGGAAAATACAAAGTCAGGCTTGATAATCTCGCAATCAAAAACTGACTGTGCCTTCCTCTATATTTTTTGCATATCGATGTGTTCCGAAATCTTCCAGCAGTAGCAGGTTTTGCCTTTTTTAGCACGAAATTATTGCTAAACATTTTCTTTAAAACCTAAATGTTTATTTCTTTTTATTTTGTCATCATTAAAATTGAATGCTATACAAATTAAAATAATATGTATTTAAAAAAAAAAACTAACTAAAAGAGGACGGGCTCGTCCGGGATTTGAACCCGGGACCTCTCGCACCCAAAGCGAGAATCATACCCCTAGACCAACGAGCCAACGGTTGATATGAGTGACATTTTTATATATTTCTCATCTGCGTTGAACAGAAACCGGTTGTATTTTCTGTTAAATATAAATCACTATCAGAAATAGTTTCCTGTAATGTTATTGCCTGTCGATTTGAATCATGGGAACAATTTCCATCGTTTTAGTTATAAACTTTTCTACAGTGACCAATCTCTGAAGTAACTCGTTCCTCTAAGGATATCATATGATTCTCGCTTAAGCTGCGAATAATCCATGGATCTTAAACGACACCTTAAAAAATGAGTAAACAAAGACCTTTTTTTTTTTGCTGTATAAATAAGTTAAACTTATCAATTATGTTGATACCTGATTATGGTAAAAAAAATAAATGTATTAAAAAAAACAAGCAAATAACAAACACAAACTTTGACTTAAATCTGTGATTTTATGTTTAGCCGGCATAGAAAAAATGTAAAGGCTGTTATTTTAAATGATGATATAACAAGTTTTTTTTATGGAATATAAAATTAAAATTATCACACACCGGAACCGGAATTCTCATCTTACCAGTTACTGTTTGACAAACATAAAGCTGGTGTCTTTAAACAATTCATTTGGTTAATTTCATAACCCTGAAGTAACAATAAACTTCAATGGATTAATTTCTAATTTATTTAATGTAAAAAAAAAAATCAACTGCTTCATGTCCATTTCCAGTCTGTGGGATGTAGCGGGCTGTTTGTACGCTTTGTGGGATAAACACGTGTGGTCTCCTGAAATGGGGCCCACTACAAAGATGGCGGACTCTCCCGGAGAGCCCGCCAACAGAAATGTAAAAAGGAAAAAATGTGAGTAAAACAACAAAGACCGGTATAGTGATTTTCCAAAGGTATCTTAGATGTGGCACAAGGCCGAAAGCAGGGGGCAGCAAAGACCGGTATATATATATATATATATATATATA
>OZ038496.1:270000-297500 GCA_964036315.1 Acanthosepion esculentum
TGTTAGCTCCCTTGGAATTGATTTGTCGTCCGATAAAGAGAGCAATGTGTAACAGGTGTTACCTGGCCTTCGTCCAGCGACTGTAACAAAGGCAAAAATATAATCAGGAGATAGATGATAAACACAGCTGAGACTTAACTAACAAAATGACCAGGATTCTTTAGGAGCGGCTCGTTGGTCTAGGGGTATGATTCTCGCTTTGGGTGCGAGAGGTCCCGGGTTCAAATCCCGGACGAGCCCGATTGCTTTTTTTTTTTTTTTTTTTTTATTGTATATGGTATTTTAATTTTTAGCAGTCGATTTGGTTTGGTTTGTTTTGTTTTACGGTATATCAACCTCTGGGTTTAAATAACCCACGGAGGTTGATAAGCCGACAAGATTTTTATTGCTGGTAGTATTTATTCAAAAATGTATTGCTGCTAATATTTTTTTCCAAAACTGTATTGCTGGTAATATCATTTTTCCTTCAAAAATATATTGCTGGAAATATTTTCTTCTTCGAAAATGTAATTCTAGAAATATTTTTTTTTATTCAAAAATTCATTGCTGGTAACAATTTTTACAAAAATGTATTGATGGTATTAAAATCAATTTTTATACTTTCATAGTGTTTTAACCCAAGTGTGGGGATTAACTATTTGTCTACAGCTGGGACCCTAATAGGTGCTACTACCCCGGGTCAGGGTGGACCTCGAAACATCAGCAAATAAGAGGTGGTTCCATGCTCCTCAAAACCTGAACAGAGGCTTTGTTGTTGGATGTAGTTTATCGTCTTATCCAGAACGCCTCAATTTTCTTTTCTTTTTTTTTGGTGGGAGGCCTTACCCCACTGCAGGGTCGAGTCGGCGTATTCTAAAGCCCCAGTCGATGGAGGTGGTTTAGCAATCGATCAAAAATCTTAAATTCAGTCAGTTCCAATTAAAACAATTTTTTAGTAATTATATTTTAACAGAGTTTTGCATAAATTTAGCACGAAACAGTTTTAAGTATTAAGAGGCTTTCTTCTTCCATGGGTCGCGTCCCTTCAGTGTTCTTTTTGCTGCTATTTTCTTTAAGACATCCTCCTTGCTTACTCGTACCATGAAATTCTCAGTATCCTTCTGTAGGACTGTTGTCTTCAGTTTTCTTCTCATTTTTGATTTGATAAAAGTGTTTGAGTTTTCAGATATTTTAGATTTGGTGTGTTATATTCTCGAGTCGGGTGCGGAATAAGTAATCGGAGAGCCGAGTTCGAATTCCAGTCGGATTCGTTTCATTCACTTACGCGCTAATACTCCTGGGAAGAGTATGAATCTATCTTAATCTATTCAAGTAGGACAGACTGGAACCTATAGCCTTCGTTGGCAACCAGTCTACCGCAGAAAGAACTGGCAGCCTACTGCGGGAAAACTCTCTACCGAATCAATCATGAATCGAAAGAGACATGATCACCCAAGCGTATATCAGGTATGGTGGACTAGAGTTAATTCTCGGGTCAACTGAAGACATATTCCATCAGTTTTTATTAACTTTTAAATAAGGAAACATAATTGTGAGCATTTTATTTTAAATTACACTGATGACATTTGAAAAAATATTTTCTTTCTGGTGAGAATTTAATGAAGCAACAATAAATTGTCTTATTGTAAATATTTAGCAGGCGCAGATTAGCTGGCAAAGGCTAATCAAGAAATTACGACACAGACTATGTAGCTCCAGTTTTCCAAATGGGATTTTGACTGCTGTGTTATTATATCATTAAAATATTCGATTTTATATTCGTCTAGAACGCCTCGGGTACTCAAGAGGTTTCACTAAATTCTGAAAAGTTGTTTTAATTTAACACTTTCTTTCTTGTACATTATTTACATTATTCGGACTATTGTCCTCATCTTTGTCGCCATATCTATTACAACGTTTCGGCCGTTGTACGCTCCGGCCTTCTTCAGGTGGTTGGAATGTCGAACTGAACCCTTTATTTCGCTCACTGGGATAAACTCTTCTAGTTCCACGTACCATGTTAAATGGATGTCAGTTATCAGTTATCTCCTGTTAATTCTCTTCTCCAAGTTCTCCACTGCCATAACCGGGTATTGAACTCATATGCTTTGGGTCCTGTCACTGGATCTAACCAACGCCTTTATCCACTGTCCTCGAGGACACATGGCACAGTGGATAAAGGCGTTGGTTAGATCCAGTGACAGGACCCAAAGAGTGTGAGTTCAATACCCAGTTAAGGCAGTGGAGAACTTTCAGAGGGAAATTAACAGGAAATAACTGATAACTGACATCCATTAAACATGGCACGTGGAACTAGAACAGTTTACCCCAGTGAGCGAAATAAAGGGTTCACCTGAAGAAGACCGGAGCATACAACGGCCAAAACGTTGTAGTAAATATGGCGACAAGGATGAGGATAATAGTCCGAATAATGTAAATAATGTACATAATACCTCATCTCAGAAATATAGACAGATACTTTCTTTCTTTTTTTCCTTTTTAATTTAACACTTTCTTTCTTTCTTTCCTTTTTAAATCATTTCACCCCAAGTAAGGCGATAACGCCACCAAAACTCAAAGGGGTTAATGGGAATGAAAGAGAATGAGAAGACCTTCGAAGTAACCGGGAACCTCATCTGAAACAAGAAACAAGGGATTAAGCTCTACTCCTTTAAAAAAAAAATGGGAAAGAGTGTGAACCGGACTATAGGCGAACCTATCTACTCCTAGTAGATGCAAAACTGTAAAGTCGATATGATTTCAGATTTGCTAATATTTGTCCAGGTCAACCTTAGAAATCAGAAGCTTGAGAAGAAATCGTGAAATAAGTGCATCCCTGGACTTATTGGCACTGGATTATTATTATTATTATTATTATTATTATTATTATTATTATTATTATTATTATTATTATTATAAATAAATAAATAAATAAAAATAAAATATGTAATAATAGTCATAATGAAAATTACAAATAAAATAAAGTAAAACAATAAGATAAAAACGTTGTATAAAATAAAATAAAAGTTAAAAACAATAACAATACTCTCAGCATGCAACAAAAACTGTTCCTGTCGGAAATACGGACATCCTGTCAAAAGACGTTAAATTCAATCTCTTCGCCACGAACCTTGGTACGGGCAACATGTGTGTAACTTCTCTCTATCATATGTCTTGTAATACTACGGAGTAAATTCTCCCTTTTATCACATGTGCCATGAAACAATTGTAACCTAAAAATACACATACCAATACACATAAGAAAAATATAAATAAATTGTATGAAGTTAACATACAATTTACCATGCTTTTCCTGTTATTTCTGTACATTCGATTTCCTGTCAAGTTTGCTTTTATCTCCGGGAACACGAGGCTAATTTTTGCTGCTATGATATGAGCGAATACCACACAATGGCCTATATTGGAAGAATTCGCGGATGTAAACCAATAATTATGACAAATTAATAGGGACACTTTTCCAAGGATGAGTTTCCCCATTTATGTATTTATTGTAATGTTCCCAGCAATAACATCCAAACGCATGTTGGGAAAAAAGACAAACCTGGCAAATTTCTAAACTCACTAACATGCAGAATATGATAAGAAATGAAGATCTTTCAAAGTCGCAATCGTAACAAAGAAAATCGGTCTGTCAAGAAATGGCGAAATTACCATGCCAACTTGCATTTATTAATGCGCGTAAAAAATTAAAAAAAAGAAATTTTGCGGGCTCGTCCGGGAATTGAACCCGGGACCTCTCGCACCCGAAGCGAGAATCATACCCCTAGACCAACGAGCCACTGTCGAAAGAGATCAAAAGTAAATAATAAAAACTGCTGAAAGTTTGTCAGTCGTTTCGAATCAGCAGGCAATAACCTTAATCTTTCTCTGTTTTTGTCATAAACATTTTTTTAATACTCGATATAGACGTGACTCCTCTATCAAAGTTGACAAAGTCTTTCAAATTATGTCAGTTTATATCTAGTTTATCTTGGGGTAGGACTGTCGCATTAGTTTCATTTTGACCGGATTTAAATCCGGGACGACCGGGTTTCTTTTTTATTCAAGTATATTATTTTAAATTTTCAACACAATTTCTCAGGGTAATTGTTTTGAACAGCTTTCCCGTTTGATATCTCGACATTACGAATTTAACTGCAGTACTAGGTTGGCAGCTAGGTCTCATCATTTTTACAGTTGAAATGACTAGATGTAGATGTTCTATGCTAACAGTTTCTTCTCTTGCACTTCTTACTTGTGGAACTCTCTTCCAGATTCTTGCTTTACAGTTAACTTTGATCTTAAATACAGTGTCAATCGTTATTTTCTGTCTTCTTACCTCTTTTAGTTTTCTCTCCTTAATAATGTAACCTCCCTTGCATTTGGCAGCTTTGTTACTTTGAATAAAAGCAGAGATGTCAAACATGCTCATTTTTAACTATTCGGCATTTCATCTTAGGGATGTGTAATGTAATGACGTTAGACAACAGTTTTACGAGATGACCAGTTACGAAGAAGCAAAAAATGCTACGAAAGATTATTCTTCGAGATCATTCGCAGATCCTCGGAAAAAACGAACGAATATATAGTCCTTATAATTGGCAGAATAAATTATTTTCTTTTTTAAAAGCTACTGTAAGACTTATTAACCCTGTAGAGTGTAGACTATTTTAATTGGTCTATTTTTTATGTAGAAAAAAGTGGGTAAATTTTCATTTTAACACACGAGCGCTAAATTCACTGCTGAATGGGCCTATTTTTACTTCCTTTCCTTGCAGAAATTAGTACGCGCTTCCGTTAAGCGATTTAAAAAAAAAAAAATTTTTTGTACTTAATTTAAGAAGAAAGTCAACTTTCATTCAAATATAAACATCGACAAATAAAAGAATAACAAAGTATTTTTTTTTATGAAGAATGAAAAGAAAAATTAATCGTTCTCTCTAACCCCAAAAAGATTAGGGCAATTGAAGCAAGTATTTAATTTAATGTTTTTTATTTTTTAATTTGTTCCCTTCTTCTTTAGGGTTAGGTGTTAAGGTTAGGGGAGGGGGTTTCTTTCTGTGTAGAAGAAGGGGACAAATGAAAAAATAGAATCAACCCATCTACTTTAACAAGTTTGTGCATTAATTTTTAGCGGGTACTAATTTCTGCAAGGAAAGGAAGTAAATAGGCCCATTCAGCAGTGAATTTAGCGCTCGGGCGTTAAAAGGAAAATTTACCAAAAAATATATGATTGCTAAAGTTTTGTTTTAAGTGGAACAGCCTGAATTTTGGTCTTTTTTTAGTTTCGTCATAAACGGTATTGGCACTGAAAAGTGAAAATAATATGTACATAACAAATTGAAGGTGATTAGGATAAGCCAAGAATCCTAGCTTCAAACAAAAAAGCTACGCTGATTCCTTTGCAGAATAGCCATTTTGGTTATGTTTTATTTCAGTCTAAAGCTATTTCAATTTCTGTGAAATGTATAGCAAAATTAGTGAACTGTCTTTGCATACGGATTTGGACCATTTAAAAATATTCAGGTTATTTTGTATCATATGGTAAACTCATTAGACAGTGGCTCGTTGGTCTAGGGGTATGATTCTCGCTTCGGGTGCGAGAGGTCCCGGGTTCAATTCCCGGACGAGCCCACTCAAATAACTTTTATTTTTATTTTTTCCGCGGATTAATAAATTCAAGTCGGCATGATAATTTCGCCATTTCTTGACAGACCGATTTTCTTTGTTACGATTGCAACTTAATTTCTTACCATGTTGGTGAATTTAGAAATTTGCCAGGTTTGTCTTTTTTTCCCAGCATGCGTTTTGATGTAATTCCCGGATGAGCCCAAGTATTTTAGATCCAAAATTTTCCAGGAAAAATTTGTTTTTTTTTTAATCTATTTTAAGGCTTATTAAGTATTTAGAATTTTAATTGAATTAAATTTATATTTAGTATTTGAGTGAAAAACGTATGATTGCTAAAGAACGTTATGAATTTTTGTTTCTATTTGTTTGTTTATCAATGGAACTGAACGATAAAAAAGAACAAGAATATATATATATATATATATATATATATATATATATATATATATATATATATATATATATATATATATATATATATATATATATATATAACTTTTAGGGATATTTAATTTAATTTATCGGATCTTTGCGTTACATCAAAATAGAATTCTTAATTTTTTTAAGCCATTTTTATTAACTTCTTGATAATAAATGCAAGCAATATAAACAGCTTTGTGTTGTCGAAGAATTTTGAACAAAACTAAAAGTCGATGTTTGGAAAAGAAAACGATCATTGGGCTCGTCCGGGATTTGAACCCGGGACCTCTCGCACCCTAAGCGAAAATCATACCCCTAGACCAACGAGCCAATTCACTGTTGCGTGTTTATCGGCTAACAGCTTTTATCTTGTTCAAATCATCAGGCCGTAATTTTCAGTTTATTGTTCGCGATCAGTAGCACCAAGCAATGGACAGTATCAGATTCTCCAGACCCTTCTTCTTCATTATATGTTTATATTTGCATTTTATTTCATAAAAGAAATTATTATTTTCTGCAACACCTTTCCCACAGCCTCTAGCTACTCTGTTGCTATAGAAAATATTCAGACGACCTTATTCTCCTAGTCCAGCCGTCTCTAGACCCCACAGTTAAGTCCCACCATGTCGCGTACACTGAGACGAAACGCCTTCATTGCCTTCGTAGGCCATTGGTGAGAAATAATATTCACCCGAACAGCTTCTGCTCAAGAACCGTTTCTTTGTGATAGCGAAAACCAAGAGGATACTTTCCCGAACACAAACATCTTGTTCAAGTCTGGAGAGATACGAAAGAAATAGCGAAATTATCACACGTGAATGTCGAACAGTTAATAGTCACAAATATGGGTAGATTTAAATAGAAAATATATGGGCTCGTCCGGGATTTGAACCCGGGACCTCTCGCACCCTAAGCGAGAATCATACCCCTAGACCAACGAGCCAATTTACTGTTGTGCGCTTATCGGCTGACACCATTTATCTTGTTCAAATCATCAGGCAGTAATTTTCAGTTACTCAGTTAATTGTTCGCGATCAGTCGCACCAAGCAATGGACACCTCGACTGCTGAATTCCGCCCTCACTTGGTGCTCCATTCTTTCGGCCTTGAGCCACATCTAGGCTACATTGAGAAAATCATTTAGGACACTTCGAAATGGTATAATAATGGTTAGCAAGCCTCTCTCGCTAAAAGTTAAAACAGTTACGACGACTGAATAGTGAGTTTGATCCTCAATGGGTGCTCCATAATTTCGGCCTTGTGCCACATCTAAGCTACGCTTAAAAAATCCCCATAATCACCCCATAATCACCGTCCGCTGTAATGGTTAGCAACTCTATCTTGCTACGATTGAATAGTGAGTTCGATCCTTACTGGGTGCCCCATATATTCACTTCAGCTTTGTGCCACATCTAAGCTACGCTTAGAAAATTACCCTTAGGGCACCTCGACGTGGTGCAATGGATAGCAAGCTTGGCTCGCTAGAACTAATTACGATTGAGTGGGAAGTTCGCTCCTCACTGGGGACCCCATTTATTTGGCCTTGTGCCACATCTAAACTGCGCTTAGAAAATGACCGTTAGCGCTACGCAAGTGGGCACCTCGACGTTGTTGTTAACAAGCTTTCCTTCTTGCCTCATTCTTTCGGCCTTGTGCCACATCTAAGCTCCAGCGAATTACGTTGATTTGTTTGTAGCTTTTTAACGTAGATTTTATTTATTTTCGGCCATAAATGTATTGTTTTGGTTCGTTTAACAGCATATCACCTCCTTATGTATTATTTAAAGCCGAGATTTAATTTTCTTGAGAGCTTTGGTAATTTTCTTTTCTAAAATATATTACAGGTAATTTTTCTCCTCCTTTTCCATTAATGTATTTTTGGTAATATTATTTACTATGAAAATCTCTTCTTACTACAAAAACGTATTTTTCATACTTTCGTAATGTTTTGACCCCAGTTTGGCGGGGTTCATTATTTGCCCATAGCTGAGACCCTAACGGGTAGACCTGAGGACAATAGCAATTAAGAAGTGGTTCCATATCTTAATTGCTCCCAATCGGAGGCCTTGCTGCAGGATGTAGTTTATCGTCATACCTAGGATGAATATAATATTGGTGACAAAGAAAAGAGTACTGAGCTGCTACGTGACATTTGTCCTCCTATATGACAGCGAATGTTATACGGTATCCTCAAGGATGAAGAGACTCGAGGCGGCGGAGATGTGGTTCTACAGAAGGATGCTGAGAATATCATGAACCGAGTATGTGAGCAACGATGAGGTTTTGAAGAGGATGCAAACAAGGAGGAACCTTATGCTTAACATAAGGAAGAGGCAGATGAAACTTCTGGGACACGTGATGAGAAAGGAGGGCCTGGAGAATCTGATACACACGGGACGAATAGAGGAGAAAAGAGACAGGGGAAAAGCAGCGTATGACATATGTAGTGGGCTTGGGTAGGTGGATGGCAGGGCGTGGTCTTGGGGAGTTGGCAGAAACACAAAACCTGTTGAGAGCCACAAGGTATAGGGAGAAGTGGAGGGCCATGACCGCCTACGTCCTGAAAGGACACGGCACATAAAATGAAGAATACATATTTACTAAGTTCGCATCAGTTGCGGATCGAACTCAATGCAGTTAGTTAAAAATGCTCATCTCATCACTATAGCAACATTTTTTTGTCACCGTCCGATAAAATGATCTTTACTAGGCGGTGTCCGTAGCATTTGTGCGTTTGTAGAATAAACTATATTCAAGGCTAATCCTTTCTCTACTCTTTAGATCTTGACACTTGAACGTGGTGTAATGGTTAACAAGCTTGTCTCGCTAGATCATTTACGACTGAATAGTAATTTCCATCCTCACTGGGTGCCCCATACTTTCGGCCTTCTGACATATCTAAGCTACGCTTAGAAAATCATCGGGCACCTCGAGGCGGTGTAAGCTTGTCTCACTAGAACAATTACGACTGAGTAGTGAGTTCGATCCTCACTAGGTGCCCCGTACTTTCGGCTTTATGCCACATCTAAGCTACGCTTGGAAAATCGCTATTTGTGGCACCTCGAGGCAGTGTAATGGTTAGTAAGCTTGTCTTTTTTTTTTAAGCGTTTCACCCCAAGCAAGTCGGGAAGCCACTAGCAAGCAAGGGGTTACAGAGAGTTGGAGCGAGAGCAAATAGGAGTGATAGAGGAAAGGATGAAGAGAAGGTTAGGGGATAGATCAATGCATCAGGAGATATCGATTGACATTACATTTGAATAGTTGGAGATTATAGCTATCAGGGAAACAGGAAAAGGGGAGGGTGTTCCACAGGCGGGAGGTGCGAGACATGAAGCTATTGGAGTAGAAGAGACGGCTACATTTAACCTTTTCGAATTTGAAACTGTGGGACTGAGATGTCAGCCTAGTAGGACGCTTAAATTCATGCAATCTGGGAACGGGCGAAAATAGCACGTCGGAGCAGTTACCGTGAAAGTATTTGTAGAAAAGACAGAGGGAGGCGATGGCACGTCTGTGAGAGAGCGACCGAAGACGAGATGCCAGATCAGGACATACTTTCGGCCTTATACCACATCTAAGCCCTGCTTGGAAAATCACTTCTACTCTTTATATTTTCCCCAAACCCCGTTTATTCCAACGCCGCCTTTTAAGAGTCGTGTATTTGATTTTCCTTAAACGCTCTATATCTGTGGCCTTTTACCCAAACCATGGTGAATTTAGCATTTTAGGGTATCTCGTCGTAGTTAACGAGCATGTCTGTTTTACCATTATTACTGAGGAGTGAAATCGATCCTCATCGGGTCCGCCTTGTTTGTTGTCTTGTTAAAATTGAAACTATGCTTACTAAATAACAGGTTTCAAAAGGAATGCTGAGAATTTTTGCACACACCTAATAAATAAAAAGGTTTTCCTTATTTTGTGCTTTACGAATATTCTTATTTGCTGGCAAATTTCTTCGAGTTTATTTCTGTCTCTCGTAAATTCTCACGTTAAAAGTTGTGTAAGTGAAAAACCTTTGAATTCTCCTGACTGCTTGGCAAAAAAATAGAATTGCAACGCACCTTGAATCTAATTAGCTTCGCATATAAAGAGAAAACGTGTGGTCTGTATAGTAGTTAAGATAGTTGCGTATATTGAAATTGCAGCAAGTACTTGTAAAATACTAAAACGCACAAACAAATGAGATTGCCCCCCCCCCCCAAATCAGTAATTACTGCATGGACTTGTATCTTAGTCCTACTTAATTAATATATATGTCAGAAATAGACTAGAATTTCAGTTGAAGTAGCATTTCTCAACCGGGGTTCCCCGGAACCCTAAGGTTCCGCAAACACTCCCCAAGGGTTCCGCGAGAACAGGTGGAATAAACTCAACTGAGAATGAAATCCGTGTGTGTTTATCTAAAGGTCGACCTCGAATTAAGTATCTGTGTAGCAAAAGACAGGCACGGGCTTCACATTAGAGAAACTTGTTTCACTTTATCAAATGGCTCTGGAAGTAACATATTCTTAGCCCATTTATTGGTTCAGAGGACATTTTGCCTTGATTTACCTTGTCATTTCAACATTGCCAGTAAAGGATAAAAAAATTAAAAAAACTGATGCAGCAATTATCTGTTTTCGCTATGTTTAGTGGATATTATAGGTATATGATATTGGTTACTTATGTTCATTTTTTACGTTTCAGTTTAGAATTTTTTGTGTGTGAATGAAAACTCCCTGATGAAGTATTATAAACGAACAGTATGAATTTCATTTGGCATTACCGAAAATTTGACAAAGAAGTATTAATTTTTCCTTAAACCAATTATTCAAAAATACGAGGGTCATTCAATAAATAAGGTGAATTTTTCGGTATAAGGACTTCTAATACAGATAGAAGCTTACTTTTTTCTTTTTTTTTTGTTTTACTTCTTTTTCACATGGATTTAATTTCTTTTGCGGATTAAAAAAAAACTTTCAGAGTTTTGGCGATTAACAAAGATGGCCGACCAAGAAGCATGCTCCAGGATTGAACAGCGGTCAGTTATCAAGTTTTTGGTTGCTGAAGGGTGCAAACCAGTTGAAATTCATAGGAGAATGTCAACTGTGTATGGTGCCACATGTTTCAGCCAAAAAAATGTCTACAAGTGGGCTAAATTGTTTAAAGAAGGACGGAGCAGTGTTGAGGATGAAGACAAACCTGGGAGGCCTACAGAAGTGAGGTCTCCTGAGGTGATCGAATCAGTCAATGACGTCATTCAGTCTGACAGAAGGGTGACAGTGGATGACATTGCAAGGACTTTGAGCTTATCTGTTGGGACAGCACACAAGGTCAACTGCCGGTGGGTGCCAAAGATGCTTACTGCAGAGCACAAACAGCACAGCAGCCCAAACGGTGCAGACCATTAACAAGCTGGGCTGGGAACTGCTCCCTCATCCCCCTTACAGCCCAGACCTTGCCCCTTCAGACTTTCACCTGGTTGGTCCCTTGAAAGCGTTCACGAGAGGCACGAAGTTTAAAAGTGACGATGAAGTCAAAAGTGTTGTGAGCGACTGGCTGAGACATCAGTCCAAAGATTTTTACGCTGAGGGAATACGGAACCTTGTGCACAGATGGGAAAAGTGTGTGACAGTGCTGGGAGACTACGTTGGAAAAAAAAGAAAAAAGTAAGCTTCTATTTGTATTAGAAGTCCTTATACCGAAAAATTCACCTTATTCATTGAATGACCCTCGTATATAATATGATATTTACCACGTGAACTACTATGAAAATAAAATGTGAAAGTACATAATTTCGTTTTTGCACAGGAGTTCCTTGAGACATGTAATTTATTTTAAGGGTTACGAAAGGGTAGAAAGGTTGAGAAACGCTGTTCTAGATAAACTTCTTACTATTATTATATACGGGAAATTTCAAATTTCTTAGACTTTTCTTGCAGATTTGATCTTCCATATTGTCAAGATACCTGCTTTTATTGTAAATATCTTGAGTTTCAATTTACTCAAGATTAAATTTATAAAAGAATTTTTTTTTGTGATAAAATGAAACGAAAGAATGTCAAGTCCCGAGTAATTATGAATGAATTAAACGAAAAACAGAAAAAATAACAAAACTCTAACTCTGGAGTGAAATTTGAAAAAAAAATCCATTTATTAAATGATATAAAAAAATATTAACAGCACAGAAACATTTACAAAACAAACTTGCACAATATTTTTCTTTGAGAGCTGTACAGTTAGACAAGATAGTCAGTCAGTTATGTGCCATGCGTGATACACGCTTAGGCGATCATGTATCTTTCGATACATGAGTGACGATGCAGATTTTTTCCCGCAGTAGGTTGACATTTCTTTCTGCGGTAGACCAGTTGCCATCCAAAGCTATAGAACCCGGTCTGCCCTGCTATTTACCCATAGCCGGAGGGGAGAAGTGGATTCATACCTTTCCCAAGGTTATTAGCACGTAAGTGAACGTAATGGATTTGACTGGAATTCGAACTCGGCTCTCCGATTCCTCAATCCGAGCCGCTATTTTGAACAAGATCAGTTGAATGACCTTTATTAACAGATTTTAGATTGGAGGCATCGCCTAACAGTGTAAAAAAAAGCAGTTGTTGATACTACTAATAAAAATAAGCATAAACTGGCCTTGTTGTGCATAGTTTAAATTCGACTATTTTATACCCCGTGGTATGAAATTGGCTACCCCAATCATACCCCGAGGACTCGGCTAAAATTCAACCGGGTATATTTGGTAATTACGGTTAATCTGTGCTGTGACACCGTGCTACAAGAAATAAGTTACTTTTTTTTATCTTCTTTATAAAGTCAGAATTGTTTTCATTGTCCTGAATTTTAAAAATGCCCGATAAATTGATTCTTAACAAAACTTTAGTGATGAAGTTTGAAACACCGGTTCTCGTACGATCACCGAAGTTAAGCAATGTCGAGCCCGGTCAGTACCTAGATGGGTGACTGCTTGGGGATACCAGGTGCTGTAATCTTGGATGTGCAGGTGGTGTAATGGCTTCGAATTTTAATCGTAGAGCCGAGTTCTAATCCCAGTCGCAGGCGTTATATTCACTTACGAGCAAACACCCTTGGTAAAAGCTATGAATCCACTGCTACTCCTTCCAGCTATGGTTAATTAATAGAACTTTATCCATAAAAGTCATTATTATCTTTGAAAAATTATTACAATCTAAAAATATTTTATGGCTTCAAATAACCTGCAAAGGGTTTATAAACTGTTAAAAAAAACTGATTTAGTCATTAAAACACTGAGGATAGTATAAAAATAGATACTATTTCAAATTTTACGTTCACCGATTTCGTATTCATTCGGAGAAATATTTACAACAATAAATGATTAACCTTAGAGAAAACTAGCAAATAACTGACGGCTTCAAAATGGAGGTTTGAAAGAGAAATACAGAACAGATGGGTTTTGTAATAAGAAGACAGTCTAAGCAGGCAACTCACTGGCTGCAATGTCTTATGCATCGACTATTTGTGCCCTATGCTAAATCAGAGAGAGAGAGAGAGAGTTGTAAAGTCGTTTGCTTCCGACAGAAAGACAAAAAAAAGTATGAATAAATGGGCACAAATATGATACTCTTATAAAATTGAGATATCGATGTTCGATATGACGGTGTCGGGGGCGGGCGGGCGGGGGTTGGGGTGTGTCGATATGGATCGAATGAGCAACAGATGTGGATAAGAAGGCTGAGAGAAATATGAGCAGACGAATCAATGTTAGTGAACGGACGGACATGAAAAAATAATAGGAAATGTTTTGATGAGGTCAATGGGTCACAAAGATGAAATTGATTGAAATACAGGCGAATCGAGTGAACGGAGGGGAAGGGAAATGGAAATAGGCATAACAATGGATATGATGGCAGCGAGTGTGATAGATAGATAGATAGATAGATAGATAGATAGATAGATAGATAGATAGATAGATATGAACAGACTGAGATAGATAGATAGATAGATAGATAGATAGATAGATAGATAGATAGATAGATAGATAGATAGATATGAACATATATATAGATAGATATGAACAGAGTCGGAAAGATAGATAGATAGGTAGATAGATAGATAGATAGATAGATAGATAGATAGATACGAACAGATATATAGATAGATATGAACAGACTGGGATAGATAGATAGATAGATAGATAGATAGATAGATAGATATGAACAGACTGAGATAGATAGATAGATAGATAGATAGATAGATAGATAGATATGAACAGACTGAGATAGATAGATAGATATGAACAGACTGAGATAGATAGATAGATAGATAGATAGATAGATAGATAGATATGAACAGATAGATAGATAGATATGAACAGACTGAGATAGATAGATAGATAGATAGATAGATAGATAGATAGATAGATACGAACAGATATATAAATAGATATGAACAGACTGGGATAGATAGATAGATAGATAGATAGATAGATAGATAGATAGATAGATACGAACAGATATATAGATAGATATGAACAGACTGGGATAGATAGATAGATAGATAGATAGATAGATAGATATGAGCAAACTGAGATAGATAGATAGATAGATATGAACAGACTGAGATAGATAGATAGATAGATAGATAGATAGATAGGAAGGAGGAGATTTCACGTGAGAAGGTATGAATAGACAGCGATACAGTGATAGTGAGATGTTTATACGTTTAGATTAGATACAATTTTGAGATATTCGATATGAAGAAGTGGAATAAAAGGACAAATAAATGAATGGATAAACATCGATGTACACACACACACACACACACAGATATATATATATATATATATATATATATATATATATATATATATATATATATATATATATATATATATATAAAGTGAACATAGAAGTCAACACTTAGAGGCGACAGTCTGTTTCATGTACTTTGTTAGTTTTCTTTCATACAATAGAATCTTTATTCCGTCACCCCCAGGCAGATCATAAGTGCAATTATCATTGATCTTGTATTTTATGCATTCAATGATATGCAACGATTTCCTTGCTGAAAAGCCATCAGAGAAACAATGTTTATAAAAAGAGCAGCAACAAAAATCGACATTTTTATTTCCCCTCCTCTCACTCTCTCTCTTATATATATATATATATATATATATATATATATATATATATATATATATATATATATAGTCATTGAAACGAACTTCAATGAATAGCAGATCCAGAAAAGAGACAAATGAATCGAATTTTATGCTCTGTTTTCGATCTTCCTTTTGCTTTTTACACACTAAGATTCCATTTGAATGAAGGTTTATAGAAATGAAGAATAAGTTCGATCACCTCTTCACCATTCAGTCAGTCAGTAATGTGCCATGCGTGATACACGCGTAGGCGATCATGTATCTTTCGATACATAACTGACGAGGCAGATTTTTTCCCCGCGGTAGGTTGCCATTTCTTTCTGCGGTAGACCATCCTGCTTCTCCCTCCTGCTATTTCACATAGCCGCGCGAGGAGAGAAGAAGAGGATACATACCCTTCCCGTGGGTATTAGCACATATGTGGATGTAAAGGATTCGAACTCGGCTATCCGATTCCTCAAGCCGATCCGCTATCCATTACTCCACCGTGCCTCTTCACCGAAATACCGGTGTCAATCGCCAAACGGAATTATGGTCGCATAGATAGATAGATAGATAGATAGATAGATAGATAGATAGATAGATAGATAGATAGATAGATATGAATAGACTGAGATGGATTGATAAAGATTTTCTAAGCGTAGCTTAGATGTGGTACAAGACCGGAATTATGGAGCACTGAGTGAAGATTGAACTGAGTCGTAATTGAACTAGCGAGATAAGTTTGCTAAACATTACACTACATCGAAATACCCAAGGTGATGGTTTATAGAAATGGAGAGTTACCCAACTGAAACACCGGTGTCAATCGCCAAAGAGGATTATGGTCGCATATACAGTGTTGTAGCCTACCTACGCACGATAATGGGTATGTTCCCATTCACATAAATACAGTAGTACATACTGTATGTTTAAGTTGGAGATTCGTCTCCAGCTGTGCTGGTCAAGCTCTCTGCCTCCGGGCAAAGAGGATCCCCAGACGACGCTATGTCGAAGGGAAGAGTCTCGGGAAACAACTACCCGACGCCGTTTTATACGGGGTCTACGGAGAATTTTTGGCCGAGCCTACGGGTTCGGATAGCCCACATTAAATTCGGGTTATGCCACATTTGACTGCGTGGAGCGGTTGGTAGATATCCTGCAGTTGATGATTCACTTGACTCACTTCTAGCAGTTGACTACTTCTTCTACGCGCTGCTGGCGAATCTGATATGTGTTGTTCTTGTCCTAAGTATTATCGTTAATTACCAACCTTCGTGTGATTATTCTATTCAGTAACCTTTCCCAGATAACAACAGATAGATAGATATGAATAGACTGAGATGAATTGATGAGGATTTTCTAAGCGTAGGTTAGATGTGGTACAAGGCCGAAATTATGGGGCACCGAGTGAAGATTGAACTCAGAGACAAGCTTGATAATCATTATAAGTGCCCAAGGTAATTTTCTAAGCGTAACTTAGATGTGGTACAGGGCCGAAAGTATGGATCACCCAACAAAGACAGAACTCTGTTCTCAGTCATAATTAATCTAGCAAGGCAAGATTTCTAACCCGATGATTTGTTTCGTTGGTTGATTTTGTTTAGGGGCATATCAACCCTTATTGGTTAGTTAATGCCGAATTTTGAATGTAACTGTATGCCTTCAGCTACTGATAAAATGTATTGTTGGTCATTTTACTATAAAAATGTATTGTTGGTCATTTTACTATAAAAATGTATTGTTGGTCATTTTACTATAAATTTGTAGTGTTGGTCATTTTTTATGTAAAAATGTTTTGCTGATATTTTTACTACAAAAATGTATTTTTATACTTTCATAGTGTTTTATTTTTGTTTGGAGGTTTACTATTTGCCCATAGCTGGGACCCTAACAGTTGCTACTACCCCAGATCAGGGTGGACCTGGAAACAAATGCAATTAAGAGTTGGCTCTACGCGCCACAAAACCTCCAATCTCCCGATCAAAGGTCTTGCTGCAGGATGTAGTTTGTCATCATACCCAGGACTAACACCACGTCGAAGTGCTCAAGGTGATTTTCTAAGCGTAGTTTAAATGTGACACAATGCCGAAAGTATGGGGAAACCAATGAGGATCGAAGTCACTCCCCAGTCGCAATTGATCTCGCGAGAAAAACAGGCTAAAAATCGAAGTGTCCAATTGAGATAGATTGATGTATATGAAAAAAAAAAGAAATGAATTTCCTTCTTCGGAATTAGTTGTTTAATCTGTTTTGTTGCTATAGTTTCAGCCGGTGTGTTATCTAGTTTTCCTATTTTGGATTTAGGCTCGATACAGTCAGCCAATACAGAAACACAAAATTTCTAACAGCATCGGACAGCCCCATGCACTGTACTTTAAGGTTATCAGATCCGCTTTTTTACTGGATAAAAACAGAAGGCTAAATTTGCCCTCTTGGCTTCAATCTATGAAAATACTCAGTGGTATCGTCTGCTGCGATTACATTTGAAAATAAATCAGAACATTCCGTTTTCCTTTTTTCTGACACATTATCCTCTAAAACTGTTATATAAGTCTTGTATTTGGAAACAAAAATTATAGAACTCAATCGGGAAAAATATGAATTTAAAATCAAAACAAAATCGCCATTCAGATAAGATATACCTTATATACTTGCGTACCATGTGACTTTTGAAGAACTAATTTTGAAGCTAATTTTAAGGGAGTAGCATGTTACATGAGATATAAAATTAGCATATGTACTGCTTGCCCTGGCTATGCTGTTGACCAAACTATATATCCATTTACTGTAGCCAAATTAGCTTCAAAATTAGGCCTTCAAATGTCGCACAAATATATAGGGTAAATAAAATTTAATTTTATGAAAGGATCAGATAAAAAATATTAAATCAAAATTTTTTCAAACTTAATATCTAATTTAGCTCCGGGTTCCAACTTTCAAAATCTGAATTATTCCGCACTTTTTTTTAATGTTGTAGCGTCATGTAAACACAGCATGGGACCCGCTCTCAACTTTTCACCGACCGGACAAATCACTCAAATATTGTGCGTCGTTGCTCATTCGCATCGGTGTGCCCCCCCCCCCCCGCCCCCAAACTGGGAAAAGTCCATTGCATGTTCGTAAAGGAACAAAAGGTGGAAATTAACGCCAGATATGAAGTCGGGAATCCTGTTTCCAAAATACTAGGTTGTTAATTTAGGGATTCACTTGCACGGTCTGTGGGAAGAGGTAGGTGACACTTCTATTTCCGTCATGACTGACTAACGGAACATCTTTTCCTTTCCGACTCGCCTAGCACCATTCTCCATATCCCTGGATCAAGACGCGGATAGCTTCGGAACTCTCCCTGACATGTAGCCTGTACATCGTTGTATCGGGACTCATTTCTGTTCTAACTGTCACTGTTTATATAAACCGCTGAACAAAACTTTTAAAATTCCGACCAAGTGATATTTGTTTCCGAAAGTTTCATTTATTTATCTATTTATTTTACTTCAGTATTTGTCTATATTTCTGAGATGAGGTATTATGTACATTATTTACATTATTCGGACTATTGTCCTCATCTTTGTCGCCATATTTATTACAACGTTTCGGCCTTTCAGTATCTGTCTATATTTCTAAGATGAGGTATTATGTACACTATTTACATTATTCGGACTATTGTCCTCATCTTTGTCGCCATATTTATTACAACGTTTCGGCCGTTGTACTCTCCGGCCTTCTTCAGGTGGTTGGAATGTCGAACTGAACCCTTTATTTTGATCGCTGGAGTAGACTGTTCTAGTTCCACGTGCCATGTTTAATGGATGTCAGTTATCAGTTATTTCCTGTTTATTTCCCTCTGAAAGTTCCCCACTGCCTTAGCCGGGTATTAAACTCACACTCTTTGGGTGCTGTAACTGGATCTAACTAACGCCTTTATCCACTGTGCCATGTGTTATTTTACTTCCTTTTGATCAGCTGGTGGTCGCTTTGAAGATCTTGCTTCGTAGACTTTACTGTTGGTCAGAAAAGCACCACAAACTATCTGAAGTTAATATGCAAATCGCATAAAACCTCAATAACTCGAACTTGCTTTGAACTATTTTTGTCAAATTTGAAAGGATTAATGTAGACATCAAAACAAAGCCTGAGTTATCTGAAGATATTCCGTCTACATCCGTGTCCTGGGTATGACGATAAACTTCTTCTGACAGCAAGGCCTCTGATCAGGAGGTTTTGAGGAGCGTGTAACCACCTCTTAATTGCTGGTGTTCCCAGATCCACTATGACACCGGGGTGGTAGCAACTGTTAGGTTCCTAGATATGGGCAAATAGTTAACCCCGAAACTGGGGTCAAAACACTATGAAAGTGTAAAAATAGGTTTTAATACCAGAAATACTTTGTAAAAAAATTATTTCCAGCAATATATTTTTGAAGAAAAAAAGTAATTATTACCAGCAATACATTTTTTTTTAAATATTACCAGCAATACTTTTTTGAAAACCAAAAATTATTACCAGAAATAAATTTTTGACAAAACAAAATATTATCAGCAATGAAAATTTTGTCGGCATTAAATAACCCATTGAGGTTTATATGCCGAAAAACAAAACAAACCAATTCTGAAGTTATTATGTAAACCTAGAAAATCACTTTTTACTTCAATATCAAGTGTTGTGACCAAGTAAATGGTTAAAGAAATAACAAAACAGATATATCATATATTAAACAGTAAGTACAACAGAAGAGTATTACACGACTAGTGAGTGCGTGTCGGATGACCCAGCGGTCTATCTAATTGACTGTTTCCCTAAGGCCTACTCTCCTACTAATCTTATAGTAGGCGGAAGAGTCCAACATAGACTCTTTAGAGGGAGGACACCACATCATCAAGGTAATCAAATAATCAACAATACGTAGAATAGAACAATTTAAAGGTACATTCGAATAGTGTAAGATACCTTCCAAAAGATAAGGAAAATATTCTTTTAAAAAACAGCCTTTTTTATTATTAGAAGCAAAGAAAAGAGTGCTGAAGTGCTATGTAATATTGGTCCTCCTATATGGCATTGAATGCTGGACTACCCCCTGACAAAAGTGCGACACCGATGCATTGGGATAGCCAAAGAGGACTTCCAAAAGTTAAGCAAAGTATTAAGAAACAGAAAAAATTCGTTAGAAACAAAGAAAAGACCACGGAACTTTTACGTAATATCGGTCCTCCATTATCGCAGTGAACGCTGGACAATCTAACCACAGATGAAGAAGAGACATGTAGCAACAGAAATATGGTTCTACAGAAGGATGCTGAGGATGCCATGGATCGAACATGTGAGCAACGACGAAGTTTTAGAAAAACTGGAAACAAAATGACATATACTTTTTTTTAATCAATTCATCTCAAGCAAGGCGATAATGCCACTAAGACGCAAGAGGCTACTGGGAGTGAAAGATAATGAGAAGACATAAAAAAACGGAAACCCCGTCCTAAATAGAAAACAAGGGAAAAACTTCTACTCTGTTCAAACGGCCAGGGAGGAGTGTGAAGAAGATGATAGGTGGACCTATCTATTCTCACAGACGAAATAAAAATAAATAGTAAATAACATTTCAGAGTTTGGACAAAGACGACAGGGGTATAGAGTTGTTTAACTTTTGAAGGAACCGGAAACCCAGTACTAAACAGGAGAAAAAACCTGTACCTCTGTTCAAAAGACAGTGGAGGAGTGTGAACTTAACATCAGGAAGAGACAGTTGAAATTTCTAGGGCACATAAGGAGGAAAGAGGGCTTGGAAAATTTGGCAAACATGGATAATTGTGGCCGCAATTAGACGGATTGTCAAAAGGACGGTTTTTTCTTTGACACCGCCTTTTTTTTAACTGCCTTCCATCTTCGACGATGTTTATTGCTTCAGAAAACGTTTATTAGAACTGCGATAAAACCTAAACATATGAAAGTGAATTTATACATTCTCTTTGTTCTTGAGAAGTGACAGCAAAAATAATAAACAGTATTTATTTATTAAATTGTTTATCTATATCTATAATTCTCAAAATGTGTGTATGTATGTATGTATGTGTGTGTAATCGGATTTTGGTTATGCATTTCCACAGTTTTCATCCGATTTCGATCAAATTTCTTTCATTTGATAGATAATTCTTCAGTGACGGTTGTGAGTCCAAATTGTTGGCGATAATAGCTCTCCACTACTTCCTGTCCATTCTAAATCTCAGTAACGTTTTACTATTTACATTCTGTTCTTAGATATATATCTTCCATAAAATCTTTAATAAAAATAAATAGTTTAAATTATTACAATAATATTATTTATTATAATACAGATCTCTTTTCAGGGCCACCCCCCATTCAAATTGTTAATCCCCCCATTCAAATTATTAACCCATCCCCATTTGGAGATGTGCTTCAGTTGCACTCAAATGTTGTTACTAATATTGATTTTCGGGTGGGCTAACTTTAAACTTAAACTACTTCAATTGAACGGCAAAAATTCCCAGTAATGAAACACCCGGTCAAATACGGGTTATACTGCTAGTTTACAATATTTATTTATTATATGATTTATTGGAATGGTCGAGAAAATATCGGCTAATTGGCAATTGATTTTATTGAACTTTATAGAATAAAGGATTTCACTGTAGTTGGAAAAATGTATGAATTCACTTTCATTATATGTTTAGGATTTATTCCAATTCTAATCATCGCTTTTTAAAACAATAAATAATGCCGAATAGTGATGGTAGTTAAAAAAAGCGATCTCATGAGAAAAACGTCTTTTTGGCACACCGTCATATTGCAAGCAAGATCCATGTTTGCCGGACATTTGATACTCATTGGACAGATTGAAGAAAAGAGGGACAGAGGAAAACAACGCATAATCGACCAAAGCTAGTTTAACTACATGGATGGCGGAACAAAGTTTAGGAGAGATTTTTTTTTAATTATTAAGAGCTACAAACGACAGGAAATTGTGGAGAGCCATGATCGCCCACGTCCTGAAGAGAAACGGCTCATAGTAGAAGATTTTAGGGTAATATTTTTCTTATCCTTAAACACATGAAATATCGACTCTTCCCCCAAGGCCTACTCTCCTACTAATCTTATAGTAGGCGGAAGAGTCCAACATAGACTCTTTAGAGGGAGGACATCACATCATCAAGGTAATCAAATAATCAACAATACGTAGAATAGAACAAATTGAAGGTACATTCGTATAGTGTAAGATAGCTTCCAAAAGATAAGCAAAATATAAAGAAACAGAAATTTTCTTATTAGAAACAATTTGTTTTAACATTATAGCTATACTTATAACTATACATATACAGGGTCCTCGATTTACGACAGAGTTCCGTTCTTACGAAGCGTCGTAACATGATTTTCTGTGTAAGTCGGAACGTACCCGCGATTTGCCGTAAATAAACACTTACGCCACTCACCTATACTAACGCAATAGTAAAGTAATAATCTAACACACAGCAACACATTTCTATGACATGTTAATATAATAAACGTCGAGAGAGTAGGCAACAAGCAACCGGTTAGTGTTCGTTGCTGTTTCTCCCTTTTCAGAGCGTTTAACAATGCCTAATTTCACTTCCATGGTGATGGCTTTCCTTTTCTTTGAAGGACCGCCATCAGATGTTACACTATGCTTGGGGGACATAATGAAAAGCAATAATTTTCCACAAACACAACACAAACGAAAGCGAGCGAATGCATACAATCCAATATGGCGTACAACCAGGAAACAAGATTAATGAAGATTGCGTCGTAACCACAAATCATCGTAGGTCGCAACTGTCGTAACCCGGGGACATACTGTATTCTTATTATCGCTTTGATTTATATAGATTATTTGAATATATTCTTTTAAAAAATGTACGTTTTTAAAGCAATAATAATATTTTGTACCCTGCCACACCTTTTTTTTTTCTCGTGTACCAAATAAAAGTATCGTCACGATTTAATTATTTCCTCTTCTTTCGTCGTCTATTTGCTCCTTATAACATCTATCCTACCCTCCAGGGTTTTTTTTTTCATTCGTTTTTTGTCCGCCATTTTGTCTTCTGGTTTGAACCTCGAATAATGTGCCATTTACCGAACACACATTGTCTTTTATTTTGCTTCTCAGACTATTTCTATTGCTTTATTTTTCACTTTCTTTTTTACTTGACACCTTTCATTTTCTTTTTCCTTTTTCTTTTTCTTTTTTCTTTTTCTTTTTTCTTTTTCTTTTTCTATTTTTCTTTTCCTTTTTCTTTTTTCTTTTCCTTTTTCTTTTTCCTTTTTCTTTTTTCTTTTTTCTTTTTCTTTTTTCTTTTTCTTTTCTTTTTGCTATTTTTCTTTTCCTTTCCCTCTTTTCTTTTATCTTTTCTTTATTTTCTTTTTCTTTTCTTTTTTCATTCCTTTCTTTTTCTTTTTTTTCTTTTCCTTTTCCTCTTTTTTTTTTCATTTGCCCAACATTTATTTTACATTTTCCTTCCTTCCATTTTTAATACTCGCTTTTTGGATATTCTCATTCTCCTCTTCTCCCTTCCACAAAATCTATTTTGCTTTTTCTCCTGTTTTCTTTGCTCCTCCCCCTCATCCCAGTGCATGCATTTGCCTGTCTCTGCATGAGACATGCAGACACACTTCTTATGAAGTCACCCATACAATGCACACGTATATTCGCCAGCGAATAATCCGTTTTTCTTTATTCATACTCAATCCCGCACCTAATTAGTTTTACCCTTGGAATCCTTTCTTCTGATCCACCCCTTATCTACCCTTATCTAAAAGCGGACGCACTCATTTCCTAGTTTTACGTTTCACAAACTAAACTAACCAACTCTTCAACAATTAATTACCCCGTACAGTTTATTTGGTGAGTAAAGCAGAGGACAGCCGATTTGCCTTCATTTTATCATGACAGTAATTATCTTAATGATCTTAACGCCTACACACATGCAGAGAAAAAACATACGGGGGTATACATAGATAGCGCAATATCTATCTATCTATCTCAGTCTGTTTCTATCTATCTCTATCTCTCTCTCTCTCTCTATACATATATATATATATATATATATATATATATATATATATATATATATATATATATATATATATATATATATATAAATAAGACGCAATCGTCAGGCCTGACGATTGAGTCTAGCATGAAACAGACTGTCGCCTCTAAGTGTTGACTTCTATGTTCACTTTTATATATATATATATATATATATATATATATATATATATATATATATATATATTGTATATTTAGGCAGCAATCCTTCGTTTATGCATGTTTCATTAAAGACGACAGACAAGGTACTAGGACTGAGCTTTTTATTTAATTTTCTTGTGTTTGAATAAAAGCTTTCTTTACTGGACAAATCATCAAGGATGATTCGATTTTTAAACACGCACACAAATTTACCGGACTCCATTAGAAACATACTAGTAGAAAACACAAATATATTAACTGCATCCACCTGCAAAAAAGATTAAAAATAATGGAGGCTTTAATAATAAAAAAGAAAAAGCCAACTCTTAACAATATTAACTACGAACAAAGCCACAATGTGCTAACCGTATTCGGAAATTAAAAACATCCCTACAACAAACTAACATATACACATAATGCACACACTCAATTAAGCTGAAAAATTGAATCACCCTTCATAATGGCTAAAGGTATAGCCGAAAGCGCTTGGAAACATAAAACATTTGGACAGTTCTTACTCACCCTTTGTCCTGTAAAGAAAGCTCTTGTTCGAACACAAGAAAAATTAAATAAAAAGCTCAATCGTAGTACCTTGTCTGTCGTTTTTAATGAAACATGCATATGTTGTAGAATACCTACAGACGGTAATGGGTATGCCCCCATTCCCATAAGTACACTAGTGAATGCTGGTCAAAATCTCTGCTTCCGGACAGAAAGGATCCTCAGACGAGGCTATGTCGAAGGGCAGATTTTCGTCTCGGGAAACTGCTACCCGACCCCGTTTTACATGGGGACTACGGGGAATTTTGACCGAGACTACGGTCTCGGATACTCCACATTAACTTCGGCCTTGTGCTACATCTGACAGCGTGCGGCGGTTGGCAGATATCCCACAGTTGGAGACTCATTGTGGAATTCACTTGACTCACGACTTCTACGCGCCGCTGGCAAATCTTATATGCGTTCTTCTTGTTGTAAGTATTATCGTTCATTACCAACCTTCGTTTGATTATTCTATTCAGTAACCTTACCTAGGTTTACCTTAGGTTTAACTAGGTCTTCTCTACTTACTGTATTGAGCACTTTATTTAGTTAGTTGTGTACTCGTATCGGGTTTTTTTCTTTGGGCTTTGGACCTGCACCTGAACGATTGTTTTCGACAGGCGTTCATGTTCTCGGTTCTTTCTTTTTTATTATACCTTTTTTTCCTTCGATATTGATTTGATCATTTGCAAATCTAGAAACAGAAGGTTTTCCGAACGAGTGTAGTTACTTATATTTATAAGATTAATACTACTACTACTAATATATATATATATATATATATATATACATATATATATATGTATATATATATATATATATATATAGAGAGAGAGAGAGAGAGAGAGAGAGAGAGAGGGAGAGAGGGGGAGATGTAGGAATTTTTCTAAACAAAGAGATAGGATCAAGCAAATATATGAAAGATTACGGGCGCATACAGGGGAGCAAATAACTATTGATTTAATCAATAGTATAGAGAAAATAGTGTTAAATGTAGTTTAACAGAGTTATAAAGTATATATTAATAATTACATATGTACCTACATTTACAGTTCAACTCGGAGTTTCATGGCTTTGCCAATCATCAGCTACAAAAACATTTTGTCCCTGATGACTGGCAAAGCCATGAAACTCTGAGTCGTACTGTAAACGTGGGTATATGAGTAACTATATATATATATATATATATATATATATATATATATATATATATATAATGGACTCTCCCATCGGTTTCGACGTATGAGGATCTGACAGCTTAATTGATTCAGTTATGAAATTTTGTACGATAATCTTAAGTGGCATTTAAGACCCGTTCGTGATTTAGAAAGGAGGCCACATATGGAAACAGAGTGAGGATTGCGAGATGAGATCACTGTTAGATTGGCTGATCTTTTAGATCTTGCTCTCACTTTTTGAAGACGATTCAGACAAGCAGATTGAAAACTGCCGAGTCCACTAAAACACGTTGATCTCCATTCTACCCGCTCAAGAGTGTTATGTGCTTTTTACCTAAATATATATATATATATATATATATATATATATATATATATATATATATATATATATATATAATAAAATAGGCAGCATATAATTTTATATTACAAAGAGTTAATGAATCAATTAGCAATATTAATTCAACTATTGGCGAAATCCCTTCGCTAGTAGACATAATTATAAGCATTATACTACTAATAATCCACTGAATGATGAGATCCTTATGTATAAAATGGATATGGTGTATTTTTTAATTCAGCTGGTACTTTCAAATGCTTCATGCATTCATCTTCGGGCTGTATTTTTTCCTTTAGAATCAAAACTGGAAGGTGAAATAAATGTGTTTCCGACCGAAAGATGTTTTTAAGAATGAGCTATTTATTAACGGCTATGTAGTGTTGGAGCGTTCAAATCGCAACGCTAAAGTTCAAATATTTCGAGTGAGAATATTTTGAATTTTGTAATTTGGTAAATCCACGAATTTCATTTTTATTATAAGTGTTTTTCTGCTTGGGAGGTGTGCCGCCAAAGCCTTGGCAGACATTTGGGCGATATTATGTTTCACACATAATTGCTATAACTTAAATAACATGATCCAATAGAGAAATAAATAAATTTTTACTAATAACACTGATTTATTTACTACTGACTTTGATCCGTCTTAATGAAACACCCGATATTGCTTATTACTACAAAGGTTATATTAGTGGATACACTTTTTTTTTTGAGTAGACAAGTTCAATTCCTGTCTGAAGGCACATTTTCTTTAGTAAGACGTTCCACCTCTAGGCCATTAGATATTAATTACTCAGTTAAAAAAAAAAGGAAGACATCTATTCAAACATGTGTACCCACTAAATATAAGATTCATTTTAATAAAAAAGTAAAACACTTATGTGCGGATATGTGTGTGAACATGCCCGGTATCTTCATATCTATCTTCGTATTTGACTAATACTGCTATAAACTTGATATTTATTTGATAATAAAAATATTTAAGAAGGCTGCCCTGTTTTATTCTGATGACATCTAACGGGCTGAGCAATGGAAAATCTTATAGAAAATTTACATTTTCACGAGAGGTTTCAGA